>JAOWBL010025157.1:0-17751 GCA_028564865.1 Zenarchopterus dispar
GCTGGGGGTGGGGGCTGGAGGGTTTCCAGGGGAGTGGAGGGTGGGGACGACCGGAGCAGCCAGGGGGGTCTGGGCTGGCGTGCTGGGCTCGCTGCTGCTCATCTCCCCGGCGGAGGCCGAAGCAGAGCCGGATGCTGCGCCTTTCCCTCCGCCGCCTACAGGTCGGCTCGGCTGCTGAAACAATCAAGACAAAGGTGATTATTTTCATTAATCTACCAGGATTCTTGATGAAACTACCAAAAGAAGACCTAAGTATTGGATGATGTGAAGGCCACCAAGATGGAGGTCTCTGCAAAAGCTGACTGCTGTTCTTATCCTGGATTTCTTTTGTTTTTCTTTTATCCTGGTTTTGATCGTGGTGTTCACCTTGTCCCATGAAACCTGGTCAGGGAAAGTATCCAGGTGTGTAATGTTCGCAGCTGCATCTCAAATCTTCTCAGTCACTTACTTTTGCACAGACTCAGAAGTTGAAGATGTTCCTGACAGCAGATTTTGTTTCTGTATCTACTGGCAAAAAAATCGATACAGCTCATTCCACTTCAAAGTTTTTCTAACTTTATTTTTGATATTCTTCATTTACTATTTTATTTCTTAAAGCCTACAAGAACAATTTTAAATGTATATACCCAATTTATCAAGACATGGCTGAGTACTTAATGTTACTATTTTCATGCAAAAATAACCAGGTTAACTTGACCATATTTAGTAACTTCTGTACAACTACAGTCTATGATTAGCACAAAAAAAGTTACAATGTTAATAAACGTCCTTTAATATTCTCCAATAACCCTCTAAAGTTAAAATGTCTAAAACTTCAAGTATTTTATTGACTGCCCTAGACAGGGTTTAAAATGTTAATAAACAGAGTATAACACAACTTCACTTTAGTATAAACTAATATTAAACCAGACAAGCAGCCTCATGGTAACTGATAGTGTTTTTTTAAAACTAACAAGCTGTTTATTGGTTTTAACTAATGACTTTCTATCTACTTTTAGATTAAACATCCTCTCTTAAATGGACCTCTGACCTGATTAATGTCTTAAATACAGACCAGCAATGTAAAAATGCTTAAAGTTAAATCCTGAATAAAATCAAAATTAGACAACAAACACAGAAAATGAGTATGCTCCTGAAAATAATTTTATGAAGCGATAATAGCGGAAAAGAAAAATATACACATAAACAGGGCATTTTTGCTTGTTTGGAGCAGAACGAGAAGTAGAAAAACAATGTTTTTATTGCTACTTTGAGGTGAATTAGTAACACACAAACAGATCCACAAAAGCAGTCTGGAGGTTAAGCAGCAGCCCTGACGGTGTCGAGGAGTGGGCTCACCTTGGGCCTTCTGGCCGTGGTCTGAGGAGCAGAGGGACCAGGAAATAAAGGAGGAGAGAAAGCAGCCAAAGGTCAGAGGGAAGGGAAGGAGGGAAGGGAAGGAAAGAAACAGGCAGGATTAGAGATTCAAGGCAAAGTTCATATTAAATGGGACATCACAGGTAAAAGGAAAACAAGTATGGATGAAGCTAAGATGAGTGAACCGACAACATCTGCTCACAGTAAAACAGTATAAATGTCTGCTCCGGTCATGTTAACGTTGATTCTTGTTCTAGTCTGGTTCCAGTGCCTCATCTCTTCCACCTATGTGACCAAAAACCTCAGTCCCAGCACACACACTGTGACTGGTACCACCACGGCGACCTCAATGAACACTTTGTCCCGATCTGCTTGATCTGAGCCTGGTTCTGCTGTTCTGCATTCATAGCGGGGATGGGACTGAAACAATAACTTGTTCTGCTGACAGATCACCAGTCCAGACTCAGAGCTGCAGCGCGGCAGGAAACATCAGTTTGCTGTGAAGAAACGAGAAAAGTCTGTGCAGCGGACCAGAGTTTCACCATTTAACTGAAATAATTAAAGTAAAGGGAGAAACGGAGCAGTTCTTATTCGCCACAGCCGGTAGAGACAATCAGAACATTTACATTTATACTGAAAATACTTGTCATTTCAAGTATTGTCAAAAACTCTTCTTAAATCAGAAATGTTAAATTTGTAATTGAACGTTTGTCAAGATGCAAAACATCACATATTTTTTTCTGTAATACAGTAAAATTGATAACATTAGCAAAACAAATGTCCATTCAAAGACTATCCTTTATCTTTAGATATATTTGGACTTCTACTCATGATTTTCTTACTCTGTCAATCTACGGGCTGTTTTACATTCATAAAATAGAAACTATCTCCCATTATTCTAGTATACAGCCTTTTTCTACAGTAAGTGCTCTCAGTGTTACATGTGATTAAAGGATAATCCAATTAACTGACTCAATAATATTTCATATTTTTGCTTTCATTAAATCAAATCTGTAAAAATGATTAGAATATGCTTTTTTTTTTCAATTACAATAAAACTGGACAAAAGTTTTTCGATCGAGCATCTGTGCTGACTCTGACGACCTTTCCTGTAAAATAATCAGACTTTTACCCTCTTCATATCACGTTACACCTTCGACATGCTGCCTCCCTCTCAACCTGGCCATCGCTTCGGCTCAAGCCATCCTTCTTTATTGGATCAAAGTAGGACCATTCAGCAGAAATGAGCTGAAGTTAACAGCTGGACCCAAGAAGAGCTGGCAGCCTTCTTAAACCACAGAGTTGCTCCGTTAGACACCAAAATAAACTCATGTAAAACCACAGAAGCACGACTGCCACATCATGAATGAAATTATTTGCATGTCATATCACCATTATTGTATGATGAGGCCAAATAAAAAATAAAAACTTGGACTGCAGACAAAATATGATACGACTCAACTCAGGAGCTGCAGACACATGCTGGAGCATGAAATTATTCTGCAAAAAAAGCCACCAAACAGGAGGTAAAAATAAACTAATAAAAAAGCTGAGAGAAAGCATCAACAAGCTGCATGTACACTTGTACTGTCAAATGTCACTAGAGAGAGAAATAAGAGTCAATCCCACCAAGACAGATTGCATAAACTTCTAGGCGTGACCTTTTCAGCAGCTGCACCAAGAAAACAAATGAATGGAAAAAAACAAAAAACAGAAACAGCAGCATCTTAACAGTTAAAGAGGATATGAAGTTCTGTACCTTCCGGGGTGCAGGAGTCTGTCTCATCATATTTGTAGGAGAAAAAGACACACACACACAGTCACCAAGAAATACAACACACACACAAAGAGAGGAGGAAGAACAGGCAAAGATCCACAGAAATGAGGTTCAGGACAGACGGACAGCTGAAGCCGAGGAGACAGGCGGGCAGCCGCTCAGGCCGGGAAGCTGCAGTGGTGCAAATGGCCGCGACGATGTATTCCCAGGCTCCCCCCCTCCCTCCCCTCCTCCCTCTGTCTGTCTCTTCCTCCTGCTCTCGTTCTCCTTTATGTCCTCTTTCTTTGCTTCTCTGATAATCCACTTCTTCAGTCACTGCATCCTTTCTGCTTTTAGCTCCGATTGGGACTCTGGCATCTTGTTGCCACAAGCCTCAGATCTGCTACTGTTGCCTCTGCTCCCATAACCTGCCGCTCCTCCCTCCTACCCCGTCTCCTCCCTCCCCTCTTCTCATGATTGTGATTTGTCAGCCCAGCCAATGCCTCGCTCCAACATTACATCACTGTGTGCCCCTCCCTCCCCCCCTGCCATGTTGCTGCTCACCCACTCATCACCACCTCGACCACAGGCAGACAGGGAGGGAGGGAGGGATGGGTGAGGCAGAGTGTGTGTGAAGCAGCAAGGAGGGCGGGGGGGCAGATGAGGAAAGAGCGGCTATGAGACAGAGGAAGGCGGTGCTGTAAGGTGAGAGGGGGAAATGAGCAGCAACGCTGATGCAAACCTCTCGTCTCTTAGCAACGCCAGCAAATCTTCCAATGGGCTTGTTAAAATCTGACTGACAAAGCCGGGGGGGCTACACCTGAGGTATTTATGAGCAAGATAAACCTGTTCATTATTTTCATTTCTCGAAGAATCTTTTGTGGATAATATTGGACAGCATATTTAAAATCAACATATCCCATATGGAAGATAAATGAGTGTGTTTGTCTGACCCTCAGTCTAAAGGATTAATGTCAAGTACTTTTTTTTAGCAGGAAGCATCTGGAATTCAAGCTAAAGTTGCTTCATAGCAACTAGCTGTGAACACCTTCACAATCATTTCATTGCATTTTACTGATTGATTTTTTTGTTTCCTTCTCTGTGTTCAGCGGCTTTTCAGCCGCTGTGAAAGTGTGAAAAGCTTCCAGCGCTGCTGCTTTCAGTCACGGTTCAGTGACTCTTCGTTTCAGCTCGTTGGTTCCTACTAAAAGAAACCGGTGGGGTTGAGGGTGAAATACCAATTTACAACTTCTGTTTTTGTTATTTCAGAATGATGTTTGTAAGCAACATGACTAAAACAGGAGTCAGTACTGCATCTTAGAGGTATGTTTTCAGAGCCACTGACCATAAGGGCTTAATTATTTATTACAGTTTTAGCTTAAAAATACTCTTAAAATCTATTTTATATTGGTTACATTGTTGTGATAAAGATTAAAACAGTGCAATGAAACGTTTCATATAATTCCAGGCAGAGACTTAGAGTTCAGCAGCAGCAAAAAGACATTTTTAAGAGTAGAAGAATGTAATTGGTCAATTAACTCCTAAACCGTTGAAAGCTACTTGGGTAGCTAATATCTCCCTCGGCTCCTCTAATTCCCGGCTATGCCTCAACAGCTCACCAGGAACAGACTGGGATGTAGAGGACTAACTGGTGGAAATATACTGATTAGCTGCAACCATTCAACCTCAAATGCTGCCACGTCATGAAAAAAAAAAACATGGGTGGAAGATTGATAAAAGTCAGTGATATTATGGTGAGGAGGTTTTATAAGAAACCAATTACAGATTTAAATAGATTCATAGTAGAGATAAATCTTGCAGAGAGATTTCAGACAGCGGGGGCAGAAAGAAAAATGTTTGTGTATATCCATTACAGAGCAGCTGAGGGAAATCTGTCCTGTTAAAATATTAAACATTTTTCTACATAATTGCCTCGCTTTCTTTCCCCCTCGCAGACCAAGTGATGCTCTCAGAGTGATGGAGTGAGAAACGCTGAAAGGCAGAAAGGATAATGGGGAGGGTGGAGATGTATCTGGTTCCTGCTTTTCCAGCAGATCCAGCCAGAACTCCGGCGATGTCCCCTCAGGAGGACAAGAGGAGATGAAGTTACAGCCCAAGAAGCGTTAATGACTCAAACTAAACACCCTCAGAGTCTTAATACATGTATTTCTCTCGTCTGTAAAATGTGGAGAACGTCATCTACTTTCTCATTTAACTGCGTGCTCGGAAACCTCAGCTACATCCAGACTGACAAGTCTTAACATTTAGTGTTCAGATTCCTCTTGCGATGTTAAAAGTCAGCCCTGTCATGCTGGAAATGATCAAATAAAACTGAGCTGAAGGGAAATCTATACTCTGCAGGTCTCAGCAGGCGCAGGAGCGTTCGCTTCACCTCGGTCACAGTCTGACATTTTCTAGACAGTCGAGCAGAAGAACGCCAGCGTGTATGAGTCAGTGGAGGATGATCGTTAAAGAGCACTAACGTGGAGTTCATGTTTCAAAGTAATGGAGCTTCAAGGTCTCTTTCTAGTTATTTTCTTACTAACTAAAAAATGACATACAAAACAGATGAATTTTGTTTTTTTGCACTAAAGATGGTTCTGGAGGGCTTAAACTGTACATCTGGACCCAATCACAAGCAGATGGTATCACCTCCACACTGAGACATAATATAACCAATCTTTATTACTAATACTTAGAGGGCTTTGATAATTCTCCACGGCAACGATTTATCTGCTGAAAGCTGTGAGCGGGCGTGCAGAGAAAAGCTGCTCCTGGTTCGTTTAAGGGATGCTCGGACAGATGCTGATTTAATTTAGTCTTTTCTGCTTATTGTAAACACTGTATGACTGTCATTTAAAAAAAAAAAACAAACTATTAACTGCATTTTCAAATAGGGAAGACAGATTCAGAAAGACTGAAAAAAAATTAATTATTTTGACTAAACAAACTCCAGTTGTGTCAGACTTAAAGTTTAACAACAATAAATGGCGACACGAAGCTGCCAGAAGAGGTCAATGGATTTCCATGTTGGTTTTAAGAATTAACATATTTACCAAACAAATTAGAAGAGTTAAAGGCATTTCTTAAAGTCACAATTCAATGAGGATTCTGATAACAAAGTAAAAGGTATAAAATGTCACCGTAAGGCCAAACCTATACATCAGAATACTGTTGTTTTTATTTTACAAAGTAATCTTCTAACTTTGTATTAATATTAACTTGTTTTTCAAAACAGTCTGAATGAAAATATTCACTGAAACGACATTTAACATCCTTTCAAGTTTTTCATGTTTTATAACCATCCATTAGATTGAATATTTTTTCTCAACAAATCTTGAAGGAATACTCTAAAAATGATGTTGGAAAAACAGGTTTTTGACACTTTGTAAATTGGTACTTTCACAGTATCAGCTGTCCTGGAGATATTTCTACTTTGCTAACTTTAATCTCTTAGAAGACATGAACCTCTGTATGTGACATCTCATAATTGATGACGTATCACAGACATGCCCAGGGATCTTTGAGATGAGACAGAACTCAGATCTTTTTAGATCAGACTGTCCAACTGAGTAACTGGGGTTGACTTGCTGAGCTCATTTAAAGATAGGAAACTCTTAAAGAAGGACAACCGTCAGTGGAGCACTCTTCCTAATCACACCTCAAAAGAAATACAGCCAAAAAACCATCCATCACTGCCCTTTTTTTTTTTTTTTTTTTTTTGAGCTGCTTGGATTCTGGTAGTTAAATCTGTTCACTCGTGGATTTCAAGATATCTTATGTCAGATTATACTGCTGCTTTACAGCAAAGAGCAATCCTCTGATCCAGAAGTCTAACGCTGTGGTGGAAGTATAATGCTCTGTTTTTAAGCAGGAACTATGAGATTTGCAGGACTGGAAGAAAGATGGATCCAGACGTGTTCACTCAGTGCTCCATTCATTTTAGGATACAATGAGGAAGGATTTTGCGCTGATACACAATGACAGCTTGGTTTCTGAGAGGAGGCTGATGGGAATAATTACTGGAAATTTAAACTTTTAAACTAAATATACAACACTTTAGATCCAAAAAAGAATGTGGGTCTGAATCCACAAACAAAAGATGACAAATTCTATGTTTTTCAAGAGGAGAGAAGGGCAAGTGTTATACTCTTTTAACTTCATTGCAAGTAGCAACTGACAGGGTGAAAAAATTAAGCTCATAAGCTCTGCATGTCCCATAAAAATAAAAACATCCTGTTTTAAATTATCAAGCCCCTGCAGCTAAATTTCACACAAGAAACCAAAAAGTATGCTCTCTTCTAAACTTTCAAAAGTAAAATAAAATATCAAAGCGAAACATACATCTGGACAAGTTGCTACTGTCATTAAAATGCTTTTTCTTTTATGATGTCATGCTTAAATACGAAAAAAAAAAAGCAGACAAAAAAACAAAGAGCATGTCCCACAGAGCTACATGAATGGAAACGGACCAGAGCGGAGAGCGTGGCGACGTCACACAAATCCACGTGATGGTGGAGGACACAGACATCACCTTTCTCTCTTCTTTCATACAAACACGGAGCACTTCAGAACAAAAACAGATGGCTGTGAGGAGCCATGGGGGGATGACAGGTGGGGCCCTGTTGCCATGCAGCGGCAAGGCCATTCAGAGCCACGGTTGCCACACATACTGCGCTCATCATCAAGACATTACAACAGTACCGAGGTTAGAGAAACATGCAGCACCTTTTTGGGCTTTAATCCTCGCTGCGTGGTGGAGGGAGAGGGAGTGAGAGGGGGGAGGGGGAAGGTTAGCGGTCAGGAGTCCATCAGTGGCATGCCGGAGGTGGAGGGAAGTCAGGTGATGCAGTGAGCCACGGAGAATGTCAAACTCTTACACAAACTCATCTTCATTGTGATCACATGCTCGTCGCCATGAATTTCGTCAATTTTCACAAGCACTTGTGACGCAAATAAAATACACTCAATATTTGATCAACTTGAGTTGCTTGAATGTTTTCTAAAGCTGCAAAACCTGCTACTCATCGAAAATTTGATTATGCCGTTTTCCATACTTTATTTATTAAACTTTATTTTTAAAAATCTGCCACGTCAAACCATTGTTCTTCTTTTTTCACAGACACAAAAGTCTTTTTTTAAACAAAAGTATTTATCAGTCATGTGCAAGCTGTCAAAAGATGTGGTCTGTGATCTTTCACACCATTTATATTGTTCTAAATCTTGGTCTTGGCTTTCTCTCAATTAGAAAAATAAGTAAAAGCTAATTACTTCAGGACACATCTTCCAGGTGAATATGAAACATCCAGCAGCCATTGTTTCATTTTTACCATCAACATCGTCACAGTTATGGCAAATATAGAGAGATTAGCAGTCTTTCTTCTGTTCTTCTTTTATTACAAAATCCTGCCACACAGAAAGCACCAAGGATACTTATAAGTTACTTGACATTATCATCATTAACTTATAAACTTAAATGTGACAAACTGTCAGAAAGTTACTGGCTCAAATACGTTTAATGAATAATAATATAGTATTTAGGGGATTCAAGAATAAAAACTGAAAACTTACATAAAATAAATCTCACAGTGACAAACATCACGGAGTAATTTATCTCTACCTTTGGGAAGACGAAGTTCTGGATCTGCTTCTGTCAAGTAAAATTGTTGACAGTGTATCTGCAGACTGCTGTGGCATCAGAGAAATCTCTTGGACATTAAGGATAACTCAATATTATTTTGTGTTTACATCATTTCATAGGTTTGGCTCCTGCAGACCCAGACAGCTGTGGCTGTAGTTTAATTCTAGGTAAACATCGCCCCCTGTTGGACAACACATTTACTGCTGGATTCATGAAGCTGTGCTTGTTTCTAAAACGTCCATCCCTCCACTATCTACACCCGCTTTCATCGACACCCACTTCCCCCTATTCAAGATCACAGGGGTCTGTTGGAGTCTTTCCCAACCATCTTCAGACCAAATGGAAAACAGAACATTTACCTGAATGAACACTGAACATTGAATTATTTAATAAATATTGTTAAAAACAAGCTTGTGATTCTGAAAGAAGGGAAAAAGCTATTCAAAATATTCTGTTTTTTTTCTCTACAATTCTCCCTCCTCTTCCCCCCTCCTGGCAGACATATGCAGTGGAGGAGCTATGTGCATATTTTAGAGCTTGTAGGTGTGCTTAAATTTACTCTTAGCATTTTGATCACTACTAATTTAAAGTGTTGCCTTATATTATTCTTACTGACAGAAGATCTTGATAATATTTATCAGATCTCATAGTTTATTGAGCAACTCTGCTGTGAGTGTGTGTGCCATCATATCAGCTACAACTTGCAGCACACGTTGTCCAACTCACCAGTTTGGTGGATTTAGCCGTCTCCGGGATGTCTGAAACCATAAAAAGAGAAATGCAAAAAAGGAGATAAGTATTTTTACATCACAGTAAACCTGTTATGGATAACAAGAATTAGTCAAATCAAGTCAAGTAAACATTTTGTAAAGCACATTTAAAAACAAATTTGACCAAAGTGCTGTACAGATAAGGTTCATAACACAACTTAGGTGCAGCTTTTGCAAACGCACACTCCCTTTGTTTTCAACCTGCATTTCAGGACATCTAAAAGTAACTGATCACCTGATCTTAGAGCTCTGTGGGGCAAGTAAACATTTAGAAGTTCTGTGAGATATGGAGGACCTTAAAAAAAAGCAATGAGATTTTGAACTCAATCCTGGAGGGGACTGAAAGCCAGTGCAGAGAGGGAAGAACAGGAGCAATGTGGTCTCTCTTTTTAGTGCAGGTCAGTAGGAGAGGAGCAACATTCTGCACCAGCTGCAGGTGTTGCAGTGAAGGCTGATCTAACCCAACATAGAAGGAGTTACAATTGTCCAGCCTTGTTGGAATGAAAGAGTGGACAACTCTTCCAAAGTCATTCATGGAAAGATAAGGCTTGAGTTTTCCTAATAGCCTTAATGAATAAAAAGGACTCTTCACAACACAGATAGGTGTAAATATAAGTATAGAGTCACATGAGAGATCCTGGTACAAACAGGATGATAAAGTCAACATAGTTTATGAGGGTGAATAAACCAGATGGTGGACACTGACAGGACTGTCATTTATGAAGTCGCCGGCTGACGTTTACAAGCACGTCTTTTATAGTCACCTCACCGTATCCGTTACCTGGAGTCATTTTATCGGAGCATTACATTGATGTTGGTGATTTCAGTACTTGCAGCTGTAGTAGATATTTTATATTAACCTGACAAGAAATGTGTGGCTGAATGAACACCCTGTGGCCACTCTGACATCACTCCATCAAGACAAACAATTAAACAAATGTATAACCTTAGGGTTATACAGGTCGTCGCCAACACATCGGCCCTGAGACTCCATCACAAAGGAGCTTAGGTGAACCATGAACACTTCCCAGCTGATAAGAAAACTGTAGAAACTGGGCTAATACAGTTAAGGCTGATATCAGATGATTGTGGGAACTAAGGCGCCAGATCCTGACATGGTCTTTATTAACAGGCTACACAGAAGAGCTGGAAACATATTCAAAGACCCAACCCACTCAGGTCAGACTATTATTCACCCTCACTCACTACACTAACAGAGGAACAGCATTTTTCTGCAGAGCTGTTGGCTCCACCCTCCGTCTAATGCACAGTACTGCTCACACAACATTTTTTTCTTTGCATTATTCAACTACAATATATTTACCTTGTATGTTTGGGTTATTATATGTGCTTTTTTAAACTGTATTTTGGTCAGATTAGTTCACTTTTCTCCACTGTTATTTTTTTCAGATTGTATTTCTTATACATGTCTAGTAAAATTTAATAGAGTGGCTGGTCCCAATGCTCACTGTACTTATACAAGGACAACAAGACTTTGACTCTGACTTAAGGGAAAATACATGTAAATGCTAATGCCTTGTTCAGTCTATACACACACTTGATGAGAAGGTAAACACATGAAACAGGGCACAGAGGACCGCCCTTTAAGTGGATGAGATGTATCAGATTCTTCAGTTGCAATCTTTCAAAGTGTCATCATGAAGGACCACCCTCGCTTGCTCTCTGAATACAGAGTTGTCTTTTTTTTTTTTTGCTATCAATGACGTCACTATTTGAGGTACAAAAAAAAGCTTTTAAAGGTTTTAAATGAGGTGCAGACATGAATTGCTTTTCTTCTCATATTTCTTTTAACGTTAACTGCAGAGTTACATCTAAAGCAGATCCCAGTGTCTTTCAAGGCTTTTTCTGTGTCACTGCTTGAATTTGGAGGAATATCTTGTTGCCAGGTAACATCATTCTTATTTTAACACCTTTTTTCCTCTGACAGATTTAGGATATAGGATATAACTAAAGCATCACCACCACTTCAACTTTCAGGATGTGGAAGTTACAAGCACAAAGCAACTGACCATCACTCTGTCTTCTACAGCGGCAACGAGACGTAGCCATGGAAACAGCCCAGCTCATTCTCAGGAGATAAAACATAGTCATGACCTACTTCTCTTCCAAAGTAAAAGTACAGTTAGAACATTGAATGAATCAGTGTTTATTATGTCCTCCTAAATGTGGGTGGCTGTGGTGCAGTGGACACAGTCAGTTGCCTTACAGCCAGAAGGTCAGCGGATTGTTCCCCAGCCAACACAAGACACTGAGCCCCACACTGACTATGATGCACCAGCCACTCATACTGATGTTCGCACGCAAGGATAAATTCAGCTGCTTCAAGCAGGGTGTCAGACTTTGGCGTGAATCATTAATAATTTGTTGTTAAATTATATTAAATCCATTTCTTAACAATAACTGTGTTTAGCACCTATTCAAAGTGAATTATGACACACAACTCTTCACAACAATCTGATGTAGTGATACCATTGACGTGAAATATAAATCTAAACATTTGAGCATCTTTGTGTGTGAGAGAGAGTCCTCACCTCGTTTAAGGATCTTGCCGGAGTTGGGCTCAGGTGTTTCAGGAGATGTTGTATCAGCTCCATCATCAACCAGCTGGATCTGAGACAGAGATACACAGACGGACATCAGGAGAAAGCTAGTCAAGAAAACCAAATCACAACAGACTTTTACTGCCAACTCTTTCACTGCTGTTCAATAACATGCAACGCACACCAACTGACTAGGAGCTGTGATCACTTCTCCATAGCAACCTCAACCTGACATAAATGGTCAGTCGTACACACCAACATTTAATCCAGAAGAAAAGCAATATAAACTACTTAATACTGAAATTTTGTGTATTTAGTGCATGTGCCTACAGATGATGAGTTATTGGAAACTTCAAGACAGTCTAATTGTTACATTGTTAAAAGAAAAAAGGAGGACTCTATTTCTGTCAGTTTCCCAACCCAGAACATTCAAGTATATTTCAGTTTACCAGTTACCGTGTACCATAAAAACTCAAAGGCTTGTAGTTAAGGATATTAAACTATGAATTTATTTGTACACTTCTACAAAAAGTCCCATTATCATTACATTCTGATTCTTGTCACAACTGTGTACCTGATCATTTCTAGTAAGTTTACCCTTTTTCTGTTTCAGGTGAAAAAAAAAAACCCACAAAGGCATATTATTTATTGGTAATAAAAACAAAACAAAACAAAAAACATTTAATCAATTAATAAAATTCTAAGAGCCTTTTATGCAGAAGGATTATATATATCCTCCAAAGAATGTTCGACATGTTTGAAATTTGTTTTGTTAAGCAACAATAACACAGAACTCACATATGCACTCACCCAATCCACACAACCCAACACCCCAGTCACCTCAACACCCCCATACTCCCACACCCCAATAACCTCAACACCCCCATACCAACACAACCCATCCATCACCCCCAGACCCTCCATCACCCTAACACCCCCACAACCACACAACACCATCCCATCCATCACCCCCACACCCTATCACCCCACACAACCCCATCACCTCATCACCTCCACACCCAAGCACCCAACCACCCCACTTCCCCAATGCCCCTCACGGCCCGATCACCTCAACACCCCATTAACCCCATCACCACTCTTGCCTCTGTGTGGAACAAAAATAATTGCAATATAAGACAGATTTGGGCAGAACTATTTTATATTAGGTGATCCAAGCTCCTAGGTTATCTTTTTTTTATCTGTTAGGTTGGCTGTAAGCATATAAGGAAGGGTTTGTTCTGTTTGCTCATGTCATGTTTTGTTATGTCATGTTATGCTGTTTCAAAAAATATTGTCCACCATGGAGAGGCTTCTTGAATTTTGAAGTACAGCAAAGGCTTTTTGTTCAGTGTTATTTTGATGACTGAAACCCACTGATGTAATCTAAACACAAAAGGAAAAAATATCCCTCAAATAAAAGTAGAATAAGTAGTGGGTATAGAACTAGAACAACAAAAATGTAGGCATATTAAAGACAGCTAGAAAAAAATATTGATCCACACAGTATCACTGCGGCAAAAAAAACAACAACAAACAAACAAACAATGGAAATAGGGTAAAAACAGTCCTGTACTGTGTTTCTGGCACTGGAGATGGTTGCAGTGCACCCCAAGCACATTTTCCATTCCACCAGTGTCAAGTATTTGAGAATATACAAAAAAAGTACATGCCTGGACGTACCTGCGACTGTCTCACAAAAATCCCATGATTCTCTTCACAGGTGAAGTAACGCTTGCCCTGCACCGTGCCGTCGTTCTTGCCTTTGGCTTCATCCAAGATGACCCCCACCCATTTCCCAGATGCAAAGAGCGTGCTGCCGATATAGGCCACCGTACCACGCTGGCCTTTCCCAATCACCTCCACTAGGGAGCCCACTTTGACGGGCCGCCCGCCCCCGTCTGAGCTCATCCTGCTGCTGCCACTGCTGGTAGTCTGGTTGGGACACAAAAAGAAAGAACTGAATCAAAGTACTTTCATTTAGACAAAAGAGTTGGTTATATTCTAATATATTTCTTACAAGATTGTGTGTTATGCTTTACATAGAGTACCTAAATAAATTATTGTGTTTCAGTTTTTTCATTCCATAATTTAGGTTTACATATGATGGTAAAACTTGTGCCTTTCCGTTTATTTCCAACTGTATTCGGTTAATAAACACATTTTCTTGGCTTTTGTCATTCCGCTCACATCCCTGATTGCATTTAAGAAAATAAGAAAATCTATAAAGTACAGATGAAAAGAGACGGAGTCAGATTGAAAATGATTTCAGTCTGATTTAAATAGACTGAAGACGACTCTTCTTTTGAGAGTCTCATTTTTATGCCTTCAGATTAGGATTGTTTAGGTTAAATTTCTCTGAGATTTGTAAATGCTGAACACAATTCCCTTTTGAACCTGCTAATCTTGTTAAACAGACACAGTTCCTCTTTGATAATTCACTCAGATCAAATGAAGGCAGTACAGCTCCACATGACTGTGCATAAAAATGCTGCTAAACTGTGGCAATTTGATGATGCTTCACTGCTGGGATTGTTTGTTCGGAGTAATAATTTTCTTAGTGGCCTGTCACCATTTCTAACTAACTGTGCTCTCTACTAACAGAAATCAGTAACATAAGACTTTATTGTAATAAAAGAAAAGGTTGTAATAAAGAAAAGAGTACATGAGAGCAGAGATGGCTGAAGAAGAAAACAGATTTTAATTGCTATCACTGGTTGACAAGAGGAAGACCTAAAATACTTAGTTTTCTACACAAATACAAGAGTAAATTAAACTAAAATACCATTAAATACCCTTTTATATGCTTTCAAGACCATTCAGTTCTGGATAATCACTCTATAATTTGTCTTTAAATAGTTAACAGTCTTCACAACTGTATAGGCGCAAGCACTTAGCGTTGTACTTGGCTGTGAAAAAACAAACATTTTAGTTACTGGTAAGCCTTTCTTCTACGTAGCAAACACCTTTGAAAATGTGCTCACAGTCAGCCTCAAACTTGTCAACAGGGCACAAGTTTTGCAGAGGCAATGGTATTCCAAACCTTTAAGAAAAGAACATTTTTGAGATAAACAGATTTTTTTTTAAACATTTGTGAAAATTTTCCCAAACATTTCTACCTTGACATGTAATTAAAAGCTCTAAATGACTTTAAAAATGAGTGGCATCTCAGTACTTTCATTTATATAAATGATCCTGAGATACACAGGGTCGTCTAAAACTACATGAACGGTTAAGTGAAAGTGATGCTGAAGTCTGTTTGTATTTTAATATACTTGTGAGTTCAAAAGCCAAAGACCAGTCTGTACCACCCCAAAATTCAAACCGAAATGATAGCTCCAATTCAAATATCTAACCAGTATTTCAGAAATTGTGTGTGTCATCTACACTGAACTTGATCCACTTTATGGGACCACGTGAATGCTTGGTTCTGAAGGACATTGTGGGAGAAAAAAAAAGTCATTTTGTTTTGACCCACTGAGCGTTACAGGAAGAAACACATAAAAACTGAAACAGAGGCCTTGTGCTGAAACTGCACTTTCTAAATGTCAATGCTTTCTTAAACAGTGGTGTGCTTTCTGGCAGATTTGTGCATTTTTTTCTGTCAAAATTGAGCTTAAACTTCATAATGCAGATGTAAGGTATGGAGAAGAACATGCACAAACTTTCTCACTGCAGTATTTTCTAATCTAATAATTCTGCATAATTTACAGAGTGATGACCTAGAACTGATGGTGACTCAGCAGAACAGCACGGAGAGAAAAAGATGTTACTCTGTGAGGGAAACTGATCTGACATTCGCCAAGTTTACTGTAAACATACACCATCGGTGTTGCAGTTTAAGAGTTAAAAGCATAAATAAAAATAAAAACAAGCAGAATGAGGTTTATTCTTAAAATCTGTAACAACTCTGTCAATTTTGTTGCTCTTGGCAATTAGCATCTTTCTTAATCTTATAGGATGACTCAACACTTTATTATAGGGCTCTTATTTGTTCTAATTGTGACAATGTTTCAGTTGAAAATGCAACTTATGCTTACTCACTATACTCTTCATGTGCAGTACCTCATCTGCAAGCATTCTTTGCTACTTATTGGTCAACATATATGTCAATATACATCACCAAGCTGTAATGAATCCTAATCCTGTCCTTGGAGATCATTGCACAAGCAATTCTAGACTGCAAGACAACAAGGACTGCTCTCTGGATTTCCTTAAAGATGCAAAATTAAGTATGTTTACACTATAAATAGATAATTCCATTGTCATCACGTAGACTTCATTCAGCCATCCATTCTCTATTCCTGCTTCTTCTTATTCAGGGTCTATCCCTGCTGTCTCCATGTGAAAGACAACAGCAGATGCAGTACAGGTCACCAGGGCCACATCTTATTTTCTCAGTAAAGAGGAAACCTGAATATCTGCAAAAACCCATGCAAGCATGAGAAGAACAGCCAATCATCCAAAAGGTCCTCAACCAGGATTCAAACCAGGAACACACCAAGCAACCAGGCTGCCCAAGCATGGCTACCCAAGTATAGCTTTAAAAAAAATGCACAGATAAACAATTAAAGTCTTTACATATACATTAACATTTTTACATATATATTGTGACAATGTTTCAACAAAGCATGCCAAAATTGAACGTTTTCTTCATTCGTACATATACTAGCCTGTACTAAGTACTAAAGTTTCCACTGTGTTGCTCAAGTCCTCAAGTTAAGAAAAAAAAATTTTTTTCTTAAGCTAAAAACTAATAAAAAAGATCCTTCATGCCAGTGCGTGTCTGTGTTAACCAGGCATCAATTTGAGCTTTCACATTTGCAGTTTAGCCTGAATAATCTTCTAACTTGAGCAGAAATATTTTTGAATTATTTTCTAAATGCAACATATGGCATTTTTCTTATCTGTCCCTGTTGAGTAACTGAATTCACTGTAACTGCATGAAAAAAATGCATGAAGACATCAGAATACCTGGTTAACCCACATACCTAACAGTCTCAGACAATCAGCTGTCCATAGCACCCCACATGATGGTATTTACCCTAAGAAACGTATATGTAAGCTTCAAAATGACATAAAATTAAGAAAATAGTGCTTGACTTTGCTCCATGTAAGATATATCAGTTGATCAATTATCAAACATCACTGGCCATTAGAATCGGTTTTTTGTGGGTTTTTTTTAAATCACAGTTTCTGAACAAGAAAATGAAGCAAGAAAAAAGCATGATGCATGACGTCATTTAGAAACTGGCTCGTCACTTTCTTCACCAGAGCAGCTACAACTCCACTGTTTACAGTAAAAAGCCCACAGCCCACACAATAAGGGACACATCACATCTGAGCAAAAACAAAAACATCTTAGCGTTAAACTTGTAACAGGTTAATGAAACTCATCTATGCGCAATCAAACAGCCTCCATGGTTTTTCTTTTTTAGCATAAGTGACCACATGTATCTATTAAAAATGCTACCGACCATAATAAATTTTGTAATATTATAATTTTAAAATGGGTCAAATCAGAATCAAAAACTCTGTTGTAGGACAGAATAAAGTATTCTGTTTTGTTCAGTCATTGTCCCAACCCACTTGACACGTGCTGGAGGCAGATGACCTGAGAACGCTGTACTGAATTATTTAGTGCCACGTTTCTCTTACGACACACACCAG
>JAOWBL010025157.1:17851-31980 GCA_028564865.1 Zenarchopterus dispar
TCTCCAATTTTCAGAAGTATAGTGCCAAAATGTTCACACCCAGACATTTCAGTGTCCCCACAATAAAAGAGTGCCAATATAAGACACATAGTGTGACTGGTAAGAGATTCACTGTGATCTGAAGGCAGAAACTAGCAGCTTTGAAGCGTAAATTTAGCTGAAATATTAGGTGAAACACTGATGTCATCCCTCCCATAGACGGGGAAGCAGGCTGACTCAGAGACGGATGAGAAACAGGAAGTCTTCTGGGACTCATGGACAGTGTGTCACAAGTCTGCTGATAACCAAAAAGCCCAATGAGCTAATTAACTGCCTGTCATTTATCATCACCTAGTTTGCAGGTTGTAATTGCCGAGTCAGGTTTGAACTGTAACATCACTACAGCCATGTCAAGCATCTGGCTCAGAGGAGCATGTGAGCCAAACAAAGAGACAACAATTCAGTCAGGAATGCACCGCTTAAATGGATTAGAAAAACCCCTCTATTGAAAGCAGAAATCAGCCCAGAGCAGATGACACACTGAAACATATAAAACAGGAATAAAAAAGAATATGGTGCACTGATCAGGACTATTTTCAACACCAGAGTCTGGCCCTTCAGTTACCTACATGGGATGTTTGTACACACTCACCCGGGTGTATGTGCTCCTCCTAGTATGTGACATATCTCCTTGTGGCCGCGCACCCTCCAGACTGTCTGTCTTGAAGGAGTCTGCTATTAGAAGAGCGTCGCCCAGACAGAGGGGGGTTGAGTAGAGGGAAGTGGAGGGGGGCTCAGTTGATGCTGCCAAAACGTCTCCCTCTTCAAAGAATCACACCATCCTTTACCTCCCCACACTACAGCCAGAGCTCTCAAAACTCTGCTGTCCCTCCTTCAGGCAGCTGACAAACAGCCTCCAGGAGCTTTTTACCCTGGCACGAAGTTTGTGATGGGGCAGAGGATGTCGATCCAGCCCTCTGGTGAATGGATCAGAGACAAACAGCAGCGCTGAGAAGATGAGGGGGGAAAATGCCAGCCACGCTGTGAGCGCATCAGCTGAGCGGTAGCACTGCGTTGCTGGTGTCTGTGCTGGCTTCTGCAGGAGGGAGGGCAGGTTAGGCCCACACATGGGTGCTGGGTCCTAAAGCCTGCAATTACACCTCTCAAAATACAGCGATATCTTTCCCATTTGTGTCCTAATTTGGGATGATGATGCAGATTAGGGCTGCACTTTGGCTGGTCAAAGAGCACTTTCAGTCCTGAAGAAAAATCATTAAAGCACAGCATGGAATGGAAATAATCAGCAGAGCAATGGTTGATTAGCAGGTCAACAAAAAGCTCCTGTTAAAGAGCCACGAATGCAGCAAAAAATAAATCAAATCTTGTCTCTCCCTGCATTGCAGTCTCTGTCAGATCACAGACAACTTTCACTTGCTTTGGTCTGCTAATGTTAGCACCAGGAAGAAAAAAATAACCAAGAAATTAAAACTCCAGCAAGAGTGGTAGTAAGCATTTTTAGCCAGTGGGACGTGAACAAGTTCAGCTCAGTTTGATAATGTTCTTTGTGGTTGACAACAAAAGACCCAGGTGATGCTCTGTAATGCTGCACTCTGTAAGCAAAAGCCAGGAGATTTCATGAGGCCCCAGCCTGAAACTGTGGTCCACCAGAGAACAAGGATTAACTCCCTTTTATCATCTAACTGAATGGCTGAAGCTTTTCAACTGTCAGTCCTCCTTTTCTGTGTTCTCCTCTTTGTCCGGTGGAAGCAAACACTGCAGGGTTTCTCTGCAAAAGCTTTGACTTTTGGAGGCAGATGACAGACACTGAAGAACACATTTCATCAGCAGAACAAGAGGCAGTTTTCAAGAGAGGAAGTGATTTTTCCTGTTAGATAATGTATTAGTTATTCAGCTCCATAAACTGAGAAGCCAACAGCTCTATGTGATCATTGCTATCCCACATCAACAGTATGGGCATCCTTTCTGACACCAGGCTGAATGCAGCATTTCATATCCAGTCCAGAAAACCAACAAGCATAAAAATGTAAGGTCAGATTTCAGAGTTATGCAGACTTTGGGGATGCAGACTTTAAGGACAAAACACAAATCCCTGCAGTCTGTTTGCACCCTTTTATGCAAATGACAGAGGCAGAACCAAAAAGAGGGGGTTGTTCAGAATCTGCAGGCAGAAGGGAAGAGGCAGAGTCTTCATCCCTCAGAGAGAAAAAGACAAAGATGACCAGCAGGAGCATATGGGTTTGTAGACAAACAACGGAAAAAACTGAAGCATCATCAGCTCCACCAAACTCTGCTGCTGATTTGCGTCTGTTCGGATCAGCGAACTGGCTGGGACGGAGCTGTGATCTTCAAAGAGGAACATTACGACAATGTCAACACCTCAGTCTGTCCGCCGGTCAGGGACGAGCAAATCAGCGCCACCAAACAAGGTAAAGGAAAGAAGGAAAGCTGCTCTTAAGCAAGACCATAAGATTTGCATGGGTGAAAGAAAATTTAACAACAAAGAAATACAACTGCTGAACAATAAACTAAGAGACCACTGTGTCCGCATCAATCACAATTGTGCAATTACACCAAAAGGACGATTTAATTTAGGCCAGCAGGAAAATGATTTAGTGAGCAAATAACCTGTTTAATCCCATTTCTTTTTTCTTTTTAAGTTAAGAGACTTTTGTCACGCCATGTGAAATAATAGATTGATGCTGCGTATTAGTTTTTAACTGAAATTCTTTCAGACACGTCTCATACTATTTACAAATCCTTTAAGCTAATGCCATAAAACAAAGACTCAAGTAACAAGAAATATTTCATTATTTCATCTGATAAATTATTTATCATTTTAATTTACATTTTCTCTGACTCAATAACATTTTTGAAGACACGTTCACCTTATCAAGAAGATTGATTAGCAATGTAATTTATGTTAAATGTTTATTTAACATAAATAAATTAAATTACAGAGTTAAAATAGCTGTAGAAGGTAAGGAGTGTAAACCTTTGGTTGAAAGGAAAATCACCTGAGTCTAAGCAGTTTTGAGTTAAAAAGGCAACTAATGTGAACACAGATAGGAAACAGACCTATGTCAAAATAAACTATTTTAAGTTTCTACAAGACTCAGAAATGTCAATCCATTCAAGTAATACAGGGCTGGTACAGATAAACTAAGGTCATTCTGTAAGTTTATATGTGTACAAAAAAGAGTATAAAAAGGACTGGTAGACTGGTATTTCCTTCTGGTCACCACCAAGAGCCAACGTTTCAACTTTTAGGTTGAAGCCAATGAAGAACTAAGAAAAACTGCAGTACCTTGACTGACCACTGGGGGTTGGCCTCTAAAGGGGGTTCATCTCTATTTACCTCCATGTTAAAATGTCCACCTTTGCAGAAGAAATAATCATATTTTCAGCCTACATTTGGTCTCATCTGTACGAAGTGTGAATTTGTTCTTTACCACATCAGGCAACATTACATAAAGCAAAAAATGTACAAAAAACTAGTGGCATGGACCTTTGATTGACAGCTGGCACAGGAAGTGGCTAGCTGTCATCTCTTTTGCAGCTTAGTATTGTATTGACTTCTGAGTTGTGAATAAAAACTTAACAGAACATTTTAAAGAGAATATATTTCATTGTGTTGTTAATTTCACTGATAGACCACCGTGACTGGCTGTGGGTTGACCTGAAACGGTTCGAGAACAAATCTCAAATAAGAGCAGACAGCTTGTGCTAACTAAGTGTCAGCTAACTGCAGTTGTCTTTTCTGTTTTCACCACCAAAACAACATTTGAAATGGGAGATCTTGTTATTTATCGGCAACTCTGGCCTGATTAAAACAGGTCTAACCCAGCGACACAACTGTAGATCTTAGCAGAGCTCTGCTAGTCCTCGTTACAGCTCTGGCAACGCTTGTTTCAGACATCGTTTCAGTAGCAACACTTAAAAAGAGGGTGTTTGAACAGATTTGACAATAACTCATTCAAAGTAATATTAATTACCAGCATACATAAGCTACAACACCTATAATGTGAGCAAAAATGAATGTTCTGATTCATGTTGTTTTAGTCCCAAACACAAGTTTCATTCATTATCATCTAATAACAGACCTAAAGTTGTTTTAATCCCAGAATGTTCCTTTAACTGGAGCTTGATAAAATATCAAAACTTGATCATCCAAGTCTTTTATAATCACTGTTACTATTAAAACATGTCTTACTGTAATAGCTCCTCAATGCCAGAGGAATCAGTTTGATTGCCTGATGTGTGCCATGAGGAAAAAAATAACTATTTATTAGCACAAATTCCCAAAGAAATTAGTAGCAGAATTTTTATGAGCCAGAGTGAAATTCAAATTTACTTCAATTAAAAATATTTTATTAATCCCCAAAGGGAAATTAATTAAGTGACAATTAAATTGATTAAATAATTAAAATAAATTCAAATTAAATGTAGCTGACATTTGTCAGAGTGGAGGAAGCAGAAACATGCTAAAGCAGGGGTGGGGAACCCTGGTCCTTCACGATGTTTTAGATGTTTCCCTATTTCAGCAAGTTGATTCAAATTAATAGTCATCGTCAGCTTGTCCTCAAGGTCTGTATAAATCTCTTGATGACAGAGACACTTGTATCGGGGTGTGCTGAAGGAGATAAACATCTAAAACATGCAGGACAGCTACTCTCGAGGAACAGGGTTCCCCACTCCTGCTCTGGAGCCCAGAGTTTTCACTCAGTCGGCCTCAATCTTTCATCAAAGTGGAGAAAAAACTGTCCTCCCTCTAAGGCAACAAAGTTTTGCTTTGTTTTTTGCCACAAGCCTTCAAATGAGAGAACGCCGGTCAGCTGGCCAATAAAATCCAATGCAAAATCAAAGCAAAATGCCTGAAGAAATCCTAAACTTCACTTTTCTGAAATCGCCCATACTTTGACAATTTCCGCTCCAAAATCAAAAATGTGCAAGGTGTGTGCAGGAATCCCTTGTGGTTGTCAAAGTGGTAAAGACATTTAATCTGAACTTACTGTTTGTCTCTAAAGAGTGGCGGTAAGAGACAAACTTTAAGTTCATTTTCAAATGCTTTAGGCAGAAAATGCAATGGAAACCCTTAACTGCCACTAAGAAATCCAATGATTAACAGTTTCTCTGTTATATGATCAACTTGCATAGTCTTTTTTTATTTTTTATTTATGTCAGACTTTAAGGCAGTAATCAAAAGACCAGCGACAAAAAGCAGCAGCAATCTCACCACAATTTCTACAGAAATTTATCCGTCTATTGTTTTCCAGTTCTCTCAATAAGTGCCTAATCCTTATTGAATGTCTCCTCATTTTCCTCTCTCTGAGTGTCCCAAACCAATCACACTTTATTTCATTTTCTCATGCATTTGTTTGCCATTCCATATATCCATCCTTACAATCATTGTTCAATCTATATATTTACAATTGTTATTAAAAATAGTTTCTAATGGCTGATCACAGGAAAGAAACAAACTGAAAATGTCACCTTTACTATAAAAAAATTCTTATCGGAAAGGTCTTGATTTTCTTTTTCTGAATTATCTTCTCTATTTTTGATAAGCGGCTGGTTAAACACGCTTTCTGCTCCTCTACATGTATTAATGATATTCAGTCTTTTCATCAGCATAATACATACAAGACAAGCAGCTCATCTCTTAAACACAAGGCCAGGTCTTAAAATTCAGCAGTATTTGTCAACAAATTTAAAAAAAGTGAACCCAAATCAAAGAATAATCATTTTATACTGTATTAATTCAATGTCTATGGTTCTAACTGTGTGACAGAAACAATAAATCTGGACTTTGGTGCCATCTAGTGCGTTTAAAAACCAGTGGCTGTTAATATTCTGTGTATGCAGAACAATGGGGTTTTTTTTTTTAATTTAACACTTATAAGTAGTAATAAAGCACCTGAATGAAGAAGAAAAATAATCACAAATCACTACAATGCTGTTTGTTTTTCTGATGGAAATCGTGATAAATCACAGCATGGGTGTGGCTGCAGACCCACGTTATTCTCTCCCGAAACATTTATAAATTGACAGAAATTTATGGATAATAATCGGGATTAAGAATTAAAGCATTAACGGAAGGGTTAAAGCTTCAATTATCATTTTTGGATGGTTTATCCGTATTACACACGGTGTATAGAGGTACTATAATCACCAACAGAGGCTTATTAAATATTGCTGAGATTTTCTTTTCATAATTGGTTGATTTGATAAGAAAAAACAGTATTTTGACGTTTGTAAGTGGTTTTAACGTCTCACGTTTAATACCGTTAATGAAACCTGCTAGTGACGTCAGCAGCTGTTAGCTTTGACTGGCTTCCCTTAATGGGATCAAATAACCGCTCATCGAGTTAATTAAAATAAATGCCAGTGTTTTAAGACGGGTGCGCGTGAGAGATGAGATTACAGACCCACTCTGTGACAGCCGTCGTTAAATCCCACCTGTTTTTGTCAGAAGTCGGGCTTCGTTTCGGCTGATGGGCCACATCCGTCCGCGGAGCTTCGACCGGACACCGGACCCCGAGCTGCCCGAGCTGCTGCCTGACCCCAGCCCAGCAGGCCGTTACACGAGTGGGCTGTGAATTCACGAGTCGCTTATCCATTTAATTCAAACGATAACGGTTCAATTCACATCTCCCATGAATTGTACAGGCTTGACATTTTATGAGACAAACTCATTTGTGTGTATCTGGGGGTTCACCTTTCCATTTTTCAACTTAGCTGTAAAATAAATTCATCCCTGTTCACTTTTATTACAGACCAATTTAAGCCTGATTTAATGTGAAACAGTGACTCATCACAGCTTCATTTATTCAAATATGCATACAAGAAAAACACAGATGTGATGAAAAGCTGGATCTTGTAAAAAACACGGGATCTTTCCACCCTCAGAATTACTCAACAACTCCTAAATGAGTGCATATAGTATTAATATCTGTATATCTGAAACCACATTGTTCTGGCAGTAATTCTGACGTGCTGATGACGTGACTAAATTAATTCAACCAATCAGAGAACACAAGGACATCACCTTTAATAAGGTGTTTTCTTGTTTTTTTTTTATGTTAAATATGTTTCACATAGCATATGCTTTTAATCTTCAGATTTATTTCACAGATTATATTTAAATGAATTATTTTACTAAATTAAATAAACTTATTACTCTCAGGCTAGTCAATCAACAAAGATTTTTAACAAAGCTCATAACTAAAAAGTGATGCAAGCCCAAGCAAGTCATAAAACATCTTTAAGACACAAAAAACAGGGAAAACATAAACAAATTGAACTCCTCTGTGTTTGCAACAAAAAAAAAATATTTAAAAAATCATGTCTGCTCCAGTAATGCATGTGTAGTAAATGAAGCTGTGCCCTTATTTGCCCTGAGTAATATTTACCTCCAGTTAAATGCATGCTGGAAAACTGTTTTTAATTTTTTGTTTGTTTGTTTTTCAGTGCGAGTTTCTGTCTCCATCTCGCTGTAAGTCAAGTCTGTACTCGAACAGGGTGAAGTTCAAGATTTTGGCTGCAGTCTCGGGAGCAACAAACTCTCTTATCTTCTTGTAGCCCATGTGCTCGTACAGTTTCTGAGCATCTGTTGCAACCATGGAGGTGTAGAGGATGACAGCAGCATAGCCCCTGTCCCGAGTGAAGTCTGCGACTGTCCGACACAGAGCTTTAGCGATGCCCAGCCCGCGGTGGCTGCGGCGCACCGACATGCGTTTCAGCTCCAGGCACCCGGGTGTTTTCTCGGCAGGAAGACAAGACACGGTGCCCACCACGCGACCGTCGCTTTCAGCAACCCAGAAGCACGAGTCCTTCTGCTTCAGGTAAGTGTCGCTGATGTCCTCGAGGTCCTTCCGCAGGGACGTGTCTATGTACCTGTTGAACATGTAGACGACCATCTGCCGGACTCCGGCCAGGAGGAGGGTGACTGCCAGGATGGGGAGCAGGAAGGACCTGGAGCTGGTCATGAGGGCGCAGAACGTGCACATGAGGACCATCTGGGTCAGCGGCTGTTTCAGGATGTGCGTGAAGGACGAGGGGACGTGCTCGCTCATCCCCAAGGTGAAGATTTCCTTCACGCTGTCCGCGTCCTCGTCCTGGTACTTCCTGATCTGAATATTGGCCATGACTCGTCCTTTCAAAAGAAGAAAAACATCAAAACGTGAGCGCTGCTAAACTGAAAACCCGATCAATCTGAAACACATAAATCATCTACAGGTGTTTTTTTTTTATGCAAGACTAGTATTTACAAAGTATACTTACATCAGAAAAAGCTTTTACACGTTTTGACAGTTTGATATTTGAGTTTAAAAAGAGAAATCTAGTCTTTACATGAGCCAACATTTCAATGAGCCAGCAGGTAAAAATCAGTTCTCTTCATTTTGTTGAAGTCAATAGAGACGGAAAAACAGCAATATCTTATTCATACCTCAAGTTTTATCTTTGCTGAAGGTTAAACTGAGGTTAATTATAAACCAGTCAATAAAATAAACCATTTGACTGCATATCACGAGTTAGTCTGAACGGTTTAAATTAACAATAAAAACCAGTTAGACTCATTTGTTTGTCAAATGACATACAAAAACACGTAACAGTTCAACTTTAAAGGAAAATACATACTTTGATCATTAACTTTTGTCGAGCTGAGAAACAGATCCACCAGATTAGCTAAGAGCTGCTAGCACCCTCCTTTATTTAGCTGTTGCGGATTTCCAGTGTCGTCACTGTGACAATCCGTGGAAGAATTAAAAAGATAAATTAACTTACTTCAGCGTAATAATTAAGATCGGAGACCAGGAAAAGTTCTCTCCAGCTAACATCCGTTCATAAAATCACTCATAGCTGCGTCCATGGCACTGTGCTGCTTTCATGGTTCCTCGGAAGAACGATACCGCTGACAAAGAAAAAAAAGGCTCTGCTACAGTATTTATATTAATATGCAATGGTAGGTGCTACTTGTCTTTCACTGTGTTTATGTTGTATGACACAAATCAGAGGTTTTACTGCGTTTTAAATAGTTATAATAATGAGAAAAGCCTTTAGGAAATTTTCGGTTTTCTCAGTTCTGCGTTTGTAAATAATCGTGAAACGTTCAAGTCACCCTGAATGCAGCCTGCTTCACTTCCTGTTTCATGACGCCTCCACATACGTCACTGTAAGGCTGCATTCGTCGGCAACTGGGAACTTTCGGTTAAGCAGATCTGTACTAAGTAATCCTTGTAATAACAGAGGATTAAATATTTTACATTTCAGTATATCAAATGTGATATTCAAGATGAACTGGTTCAAACATTTCATTAGAGACAAATATAAATTATGGTATTTAAAACTAAACTCAGTTTTTACACACATTGGAGGGATAAAATTGCTTCTTAAATGCGATTTTGAGGTAATAAATAAAATAAATTCCTATTCAGTTATCACATTTTCAAAAACAACTATTATAATGTTGGCTCCTTCTTTACAAACATAATTTTTACCTACATAAATATTTGATTTGAAATAACAAATATATTAAATACAAAATAAGTCAATATTTAATTATTAACTCTGTATCCCAACTAGTGAATGAAAAAGACGATCTTCTTCCACATACTTAGTTTTGAAGACCTTAATCTCCAGTAATTGTGAGATAATGTAGTACAGTTTTTGATTCAACTGCAGTTGGTTTTGTTAAACTACTGCAAGACAGAAATGAACCAAATATACAAGTTTCTATGAAAAAAAGATATCTTAAATGGCATTAATATAGTGGATAAAAAATGTAACAACACATTTCTTATGATTCAATGTCCTATAACACTTTGTTGTCAGTCTTATTGGAATAATAACTTTGTAAATATTAATTGGTTTTTGATATGCACAGTAAATATTTAGTCATGAACAAGGTCAAGGAAGTTTACTTAAAAATAATTTATCAAATGTATCCAACAAACCAGTATATTAAACAAAAATAGAAATAATTTTGAAGAGTCTTGTACCTTCTGTAAAGCAATTAGCAAAATAATTTCACATCTTTTTTATGATTGCATTTATGTTAAAGTTTATTGGACTGAAACTGAATACTTATTTTAATTACATTGTGGCATCCAAATTAAGTTATGATGCAAGGGTATTATCTTTTTTAATGATAAAAAACACTTGACCAAAACTAATTTATTTTAAACTTTATTTTATTTGGAAAATGTTATATTTGCAAATGTAAGTGGTCCAGCCATAAATACCTTAAATAATTTTAATGCCTTTAACAATTTTGTTTGAAGTTTGTATGATATACCCCTCCTATAAGTTTCATTATTTCTTTTTTACTTTGTAAGTGTTCTCAACAGTGTAAGTTTTGAATGTATATGCTTATGAAATGTTCCTAGTTGGATTCTATTGCAATTTTCATAATAAATAAAAATAAATAAATAAAAGCAAAACTGGAAAGTCTCAGAAGTCGATCTATCATCATTAAAATAAAACTTCAGCTGGGATAGGCTCCAGCAGACCCCCGTGACCTTGTAGATGGATTCAGCAGGTACAGAAAATGGGAGGATGGATGAATAAAATAAAACTTCATTACACGTTATATGTCCTTGCATTTTATATCATTCATCAGAAAGTAACTGTTCAATCTTTTATTTTAAATCTTTAAAAAAATGATCTGGAGCACTTTTAGATGATCTATTTCTTCAATTTTGTTTTCTTTAAAATTGCTTTAATGGGTTTAACAGCAAATCAAAAAACATTAGAAGACTTTAGAATCACTCATGTTCTCTCCCAGGCTTTTTTTCAGCAGATTCATTTAAACTAATCAATTACGTGGCAAAAGGATTTACTGAATTTTACATTTTATTTATTGTGTATCCCTGACAGTCCCCTCTAATGAGCTGGGATCGGCTCCATCAAACCCCTGTGACCCTGTAAAAAAGAGGATCCAGCGGGTATGGAAAATGGATGGATGGATGTTGTGTAGCATCTCTGTTAAAATGCAGATCCACATTTTAAATAAAGGGGACATACACTAGGTGATCAAAAAAATACAGGTGAAAATATGAAATATGACTTGTCCTGCATCCGGTAGAATTCAAGCTGAGAAAACATAAGGACATAAAACAGATATATGGATGAAACTGTAACACCATCGTGCAACACTCATGTGAGTTTCAGTCAGTTTCTGTGTCTCGCTGCAGGTCCAGTCTGTACTCAATCAATGTGAAGTTGATGATTTTGGCAAAAAAATCAGGTATAAGAAACTCTCTTATCTTCTTGTAGCCCATGTGCTCGTACAGTTTCTGAGCATCTGTTGCAACCATGGAGGTGTAGAGGATGACAGCAGCATAGCCCCTGTCCCGAGTGAAGTCTGCGACTGTCCGACACAGAGCTTTAGCGATGCCCAGCCCGCGGTGGCTGCGGCGCACCGACATGCGTTTCAGCTCCAGGCACCCGGGTGTTTTCTCGGCAGGAAGACAAGACACGGTGCCCACCACGCGACCGTCGCTTTCAGCAACCCAGAAGCACGAGTCCTTCTGCTTCAGGTAAGTGTCGCTGATGTCCTCGAGGTCCTTCCGCAGGGACGTGTCTATGTACCTGTTGAACATGTAGACGACCATCTGCCGGACTCCGGCCAGGAGGAGGGTGACTGCCAGGATGGGGAGCAGGAAGGACTTGGAGCTGGTCATGAGTGCGCAGAACGTGCACATGAGGACCATCTGGGTCAGCGGCTGCTTCAGGATGTGCGTGAAGGACGAAGGCAAGTGTTCATTCATGCCGAGGGTGAATATTTCCTTCACACTGTCTGCGTCCTCATCCTGGTACCTCCTGATCCGAATGTTTTCCATGACTTAGCTTTTAAAAGGAACAGAAAGTGAAAATGAGATAGTTTTTAAACTCTTACAATAAAGAATCCCTTATCAGTCCTTTGAATAACAAATCTGAAGACTGTCCTTGTATCTCTAAAGAAGATTCACATTAAAATAATCAGTTTTCTGACTGATTAGAGACTTAAAAAAATCTTAACACAGTGACTTAACAGTGTAGGAGTATGAACCTTCTGGAGAATTGTCAACAAATAAGACTGTGAGCAAATCTGTCATTGTTTTTAAATCCTTTACTTGAGTAAAAGTAGTCTAAACACAGTTAATGTTATAGGTAAAAGTCATGTATATGAAATATAACTTAAAATATATAAAAGGTAAGTAAAATATATATATATGTCTTTCTGATATCAGGACTTCAGAGGTAAAGGTTTTTGAATTTGATGAAGTTACTGTATAGTCTTTCTTAACATGTGTCAGGAAACTTTTCTGAAACAGGACTGTAAAAGATTGCTGTTAGTTCGTACCCGAGTTTCCCAACTCACAAAAAGACTCAGGGACCAGAAACTCTTTTTAGGAGTTTTACTTGCAGCAAGGACTACAGGAGAATGGCTACATTCAAACCTGCACTGAAGAAGAAGGAAATCAACAAGCTTTTATACAAATTTCAGCAGTATCATCACCAGAGAGTCACATGCACAGTTTTGGGTCAGCATCAGTGTTTTATCATCTGATGTCTTAAGGTTTCTTTTATCCCAGTACAGAGACAGGTTCGAACCAGCTCTGTGGCTGTTTTACGCAGTCTGTAGGTTGGTGCCGTCAGATATTCGCATTTATCACATACCATGGCGGGTCAAATAAAGATAGGCTCTGCAGTGTCTCTCGTATTCCCTCATAACATGATTTGACATGATAAAAAAAAGAGTTGCATGAAGCACAGAAGCAAAGACATTGACGTCATTAAAGCACATATTCACAATTTCTCAACAACATAAATGCATAAGCTTGTTGTATAGTCAGTGGGTGAAGAAATCTTTTAAATTAGTCAGATAAACAGTTCAGTTAAAACAAAACAATAATCCTTCTAAAATGTGGTGAATACTCTCAAATTTGTACATATTATACAAAAGTTGTTATAGTAGGTCCATTACTGGAAAACTGAAAACAAAAGTGCAAGCTTTGTTAACTTTGTTTCATGATAAAGTCTCAAGAAAGCTTATTATTACTTATTAAAAGTGAGTCAGTTGAGCCCCAATGACCTTCAAGAAAACAACCACCCTGCAGATCACATGAGAGCCTGGGAGGATTTTTATTGTCAAAGTTGGTAACGCCAGCTTCTTTCAACACTTAATATGCATATGCACGTTGTCTTTCAACATCTGAATATTAACACGATCAGATTATAAGGGTTTTGTGCCCTTTAGGAGATTAAACGGATGAAAACAGAGGAAGTACATCAAATAACTGCAGCTGGGATCAGTGATAGCCTCACAAAGCTGTTGGACAATTAGTTACGATTCACTGGTGGAATTACAAATAAATAAATAAAGAGGAAAAATAGCGCAACTTACGTATTTTCGGCTAAGGTCTGAGACTGAAAAAGTCTGATTGAAGTTTTTTTTTTTAAGTCTGCTGTCGTATATATCTGTTTTTCTTTGTCTTTGCCGATACGCCCCATAGCTCAAAGCTGTGCTGCATTCAGTTCCTCGGAAGAATGAGATTTAAAATATATTTTTATAACAAGCTAATATGGAGTTCTGTACCGCCGTCACCATCACAGACTTACGTTAAAAGCTTTGCAGATGTTTGTTTTAACTAGGTATTCAACAACTTTGGCCGATATGTCCGCAAATAAGCGATTTCTTTTCCTTCGTTTCTTGTGTTATGGAAGCGGTCTAAAAATGAGAGGTGGACCCTGAACGCAACAGTTATCACTTCCGATGTGTACGCTACCGGCGTAAAATAAACTTAAAAAGCAAAATACTATTATTTTATATAATTGTATATATTCACCAGCATTACAATATTGGGGTACTTGGCAGTAAAAGTTTACAATATTAATAATAATATAACAATAATTAAATTTTTTTTTATAAAAAAGCGAGATTGACAATCTTCATTCACTCAAAATAAAAGCTTGAAAAATCAGATAATCAGTGATTTAGCACAAACTTGAAAGTCTCAAGTAAACATTTCTCAATAATGTAATAAGTACTTCTAATGTTTGAGTAGTTATCATATTATTATTATTATTATTATTATTATTATTATTATTATTATTATTATTATTATTATTATTATTATTATTATTAT
>JAOWBL010025166.1:0-31977 GCA_028564865.1 Zenarchopterus dispar
TATATATATATATATATATATATATATATATATATATATATATATATATATATCAACTCTTTACTTGCATCACTCAAAAGAAAAAAAATATATATACATTAAAACAATATTAAAATATATTATTTAAACAATAAAAAATTATATATAATTTTTTTTTTTCTTTTGTGTGATGCAAGTAAAGATTTGCTTCATGCGTGTCCCTATGGACTTGTGTGTGTTTGTATGCGTTGCAGATGGCTAGAGGAACCAGCAGCCAGTGGCAGTGTCAGAAAGGATCTCATCAGGGATGTTGTTCAGAAGAAGTAGGAGAAATGGAAGAAGAAAATGAAGAGATAGATGGAGTGTTTGGAATCTTTTTTACTTTTAAATATGGGATTACAGTTGTATTCTTTGATTACATTGTAAAGTTACATTTTACACACTTTGTGGAAAGGAAGGTAAGAGAAGGAAGAAAAAGATTTCATAATATTCTGGAGTCACATATTGTTAACTTCATCTATTCTTGCATGCCTCATAAATTGAGCCTAAAAGCTAAGCAGTTCTGCTGAAGAGCTCAGAACAAACTAAGTTTAAAACTTACGAAATGTCTTTTATTTGATCTTCATTGTAGTTTTGTAACATCAGGCTCAGCTTCTTGCCCCCAGCTATGATTTTTGCTGTGGAGGAACTGAAGCAGAACACAGTGCTGCATGTGTGCATCCAGCGCAGTGATGGTCTGACCAATCAGCTCAAAGTTTCAACTTTCTAAAAAAAACGAAAAAACAACAACTTTGTTTAAGCAGTGGCTGGCTGGCCACAGGGAATGAAGAGGGGGGAAAGAAGGATGAGGTTGGAAGAACAACAGAGATGAAAGGATGAGACAAAAGAGAAGAGGCAGGAGAGACCAACAGTGGAAACAATGCTTTGAGGTTGAGAAAGCAAAAACAAATGACAGCATAGGGAAAGCAAACAGAGATGATAGTGTGAGAACAGTGAGGTTAGAGGATGGAAAAAAAATTGAGAAGAATAGAAACTGAAGGAGAGGATAAGGACTGAAGGTACCAAAGCAAACTAATTTGTTCCCATCTTGTCTTAATGGTTTGGTGCCTGCTGTTGGGTTTTTAAATTGCTTTTTATTATAATTTTAACAAAGGAAGGAAATGTCAGGAGATGGTCTGTTTATCTTTATAAGAGACCCTCACAATTTGGAAATGCCAAGCAGAGCTTGATCTGAGAGAAACATTGTCTAATAGTAAATTACATGATGGTGCCATCAAAACAATACCTCTGGAAAGTCAAACCGAGTCTGTGGGATCAGTAAAAATCCAGTCTATGGAGGCAAGAGGGCACAGTGGTGGAAGTTCACCTTTAACCTAGAGACACTAGCTGAGTCCTTGGTAGAAACATAAGGATGCGGCCTTGTAATTCAGGGTAAACGAGCAAGGGAGGCAGTGAGAAAGTGAATCCCCTTGAAATAATAGGTTTCCTGCAATAATTTGCAATAAAATGTGATTTGATCATCTGTCACAATAAGAGAACCAAATTCCTTATTGAGCACACCCATTTAACATTCACAAAACTGGAGAAAAAAAAAGGGAAATGGCCAATTACATCAACAAAAGCCATTCCGACTTCAATTAATCAAATAAGGTTTAATTGCTACTTTGATAACAGACACTGAAACAGTTTAATTTTTCTGCTGAAGAAGTAGTATTTGTCTCTGTGAGAGAGGTTTCACAAAAAATTAGATTAAGATTATTTTATCAGCATAAGACTGCAAAAGAATTTAAAAAAAAAACAAATCACAACAGTATTTAGCGTTGCATCGCTCTGCGTTTGACAAAGTATAAATAAAAGGATACAGTTTACTACTGTGGACACTCTTTCCACAAGCAGTTGCCAAGATGATGTTACTAGAACTCACGAGAAACAGTTAAAAGTGCGAAGACATCACTGGAACCTACAAACATCTCTGTTTATGAGTTCCCTATGCAAGGTCAATTAATGGTCACCATAGCAGAGCACCATGAAGGGTGCCATTGCGCTAAAAACACACCAAAAAAAATTTGTGAATGTTTGAAGTTGCATGTTGGATGTAAATATGTTCAGTCGATTGGTCGACAGCACCAGTGGTACTAAAAAGAAAAACAAAGAAAGGAGGCACAACTTCCCAACATCATCATCCCACCGTGACATGGTGGAGGCAGTATCATGATTTGGGCTTGATTTTCTGGCTCAGGACCTGGAATACTAACCTTCAGTGAGGGGAGAAATGAATTACTAAACATACCAAGACATCCTTAAAGAAATTGTCAGGATGTTTGATTGCTGGCTAAAGCATGGGGAGTGACGATTTTCTTTAAAAAAAAAAAAAAAAGGTAAACCAATTGAAGCTTTTTTTTTTTTAAAAAAATTGGTCATTTTAAAAAAAGTTTTATTTTAAACTGAATTGGATTTTGCATTAATTTTGATTATATTTGGATGAAATTTGTAAAACCTTAAGTATAAAGGGCTTTGAGTTGACTTTGCCATGAATTGATGCTGTACAAGTAAACTAAATCATTAACTGGGGGGTATAGTTTGCAAAAAAATTTTTCTTTTACAACAAACACAGAGACACCTATTGTGTACCCTTTGAAAATAAGTGGTGCACAGCCTAGTAAAATGGATAAAAACAGCAATAAAATTTTAAAAGTCAGGATTCCACAAAGACTTATTCAAATCTCCATAATTGCAGGAACAGAAATGTTCCAATGAAGATGTGCATAAATTTAAGTTGCCATCTCTGACATTATACCTTTCTAGTTATAATATTCTGCTTGCCTTGTCTGGTGTGTGATACAATTGCTGCTAAAATTCCCACAACAGTCCACTTAATTTGTCTTCAATTATCACCACATTTTATTTGAGCTGTTTTCATCTTCAAATTGACACTTGCTGTCAGAGTACCATTATGATGGCTTTTTTACTTGAGTGTTTGTTTTTCCTTTTAGTCTTTATCATTTTTTGGGCTATGAGCAAAAATATTCAGTTTGGTGTCGTGTTTCCAAAAAGATATTGTTCCAGTAGTCTTGTGATTTGTTCAGCCTTTGAGAGAAGTCTCCTCCTGACAGCCCTTCGAAACAAACTTTACTTGTTCATCCCTTTTCTAATTATACTGTCACAAACCTTAAGATTTCATATGCTATTTGAGTCTAAGATTAGGAAGAGTTGTGAGTATCTTGAAAGCTTTATATTTGTAAAGTCCTTGTCACAGTGTAATGGTAGACTACACATTGTTTGGAAATGGTCTTGCAACCATTCCCGTACTGATGATCTGCACCAGTGTGTTCATGAAGTTCATTGTTGCTGTATTGTCCCTTTGGCGCTATTTAAGACAGTGGTCTCCAACCCTGGTCCTGCATGTTTTAGATGTTTCCCTGCTCCAGCGCACCCATATAGAAATGACTGTCATTAACAAGTTTGTGCAGACTTGATGTCAAACTGACGATGACCATTAGTTAGAATCAAGTGTATTGATGCAAGGAAACATCTAAAACATGCAGAACAGTGGGCCCTGAGGGCCTGGGTTGAAGACCACTGATTTAAAACACATCTGAATGCTCCAGACCATCTGCTTTTACAGAGGTGCTTACACCTGCTGATGTAGCAGCAAGTGTGTATGATTTGCAACACTCTTTTTAATTCTTGTGGAAGTAGTAAAGTTGTATTTAGTTTTACAAACTGCCTCAAAATGTTGACTTTAATTATATTAAATAAATGACATGACTTGTACAAATGAACTCCTATGAATAAATGTAACTTTAATAGCCCACTTCGATTAAAATATATTTTTAAATTACACACCTACTTTCCTATATTTACAAACACAGTAACGTATGCAAATATTAGAGTGGAAGGTTGCAGATCAGCTATTGAAGCAGTCCTCCACATGGTTAAGTTTCCCCCCGATCAGCTTGAACTCCTTCAAACTCACACTTGGTGTTGGAAATGAACAACCAAGGTCACTTGCATTTGGCCACTATAATTATTCACCACAGCACTTGCGAATTACATGGAACTATACTCGCCTTTTATTCAACTAGACGCTAAACCACAACAGCAGAAGGAAAAATGGGTGGTACATGAAATAAATGTGTAATTAAAGCACAAAAATTGATTGTAAATGGCTCTCCATTTTGTTTTGAGGTTCCTCTGTGTTTTTACCCTGATTGAATTTTATATGTCAAGAGTTAAATGCAAACACCCAAAATCCTGTCTTTTATTTGAGGTATTTATTAAATACTGAAATTTTAAAAAACACCCTTGAATTTGTTTTTATCAGTTTTTACATAATAATGTTTTGATAAAATGAAATTTAAGGAATCAGAAAACACGTATGAACTTTTAAATTAAAGCAATAACAAACGGGATGTATGATAGGTGTGATGCTCATGTAGAAGTACCTAAGATAAGACAAAGACAGCCATTGAAAAATGGCCATTTGATGTCCACCTTAATCACCGCTCTAACAAACAAAAAAAAATACCACATGACAAGGGGGAAAAAATGGAAACCAAAAACAAAATCGCTGTATATGACAGCAAAATGTGTAGGTTGTGTTTATTGTTTGGTAGCTTAGTGGTTAGCACTGTTGCATCACAGCAAGAAGATTCCTAGTTCATCTCCCATCTCCATGTTCTTCTTGTTCTTGCATGGGTTTTCTCTGAGTATTTCAGCTCCCTCTGAAAGTCCAAAAACATGTATGTTCAGTTGATTGATGATTCTAAATTGCTCACAGGGGTGGTTGCAGTGTGTATTGTTTATCTACATATGTGGCTCTGCAATGCACTGGCAACCTGTCCAGGATGGACCCCTGGGTTTTGCAAACACTAAATTAAAAATTAAATTAAATTAACTGACACACACTTTTTTTAGATTGAATAAGGTGGTTTTAATTTTAACAATAAAATGCAAACCAGAAATGCAGTTTTCAGGTTTTGCTGTCAAGTCATTTAAAATTAGCAAGATGAGTGTCTTTAGCACTTTCACTTTGTGGTAATTCAAGTGTTAAAACTTGTGGTTGTGCATAACACCTCAGGCTACTCTTCTGATTCAGCACAAGCTAATTCTTTCATGCTCAGTTTTATGGATTAAAGTTGTAACCACAGAACACTGTCTCTATGCATCTTAAAGTGTTGTGCTTTAATTTTTCACACCTCTGTAAACTTAGCTATGCAAGATTAATTTAGGTTGAAGCAACTTCATGCTTTATTCAGCTCTGTATTTCTTTGTTTGGACACAACAGTTTAAGTTTGATAAATGGTGTTGGAGGTGGTGAGGAAAGTCATTTCTTCCATATCCTGTGGCAATTTTAGACAACATGGGTTGGCAACAGTACAGACAAGACTTAATGGAGATTAAAAGACAAGAAAGATAAATATGTGTTTTAATTATTGATGTTAGTTTTTTGTTCTTCCCCTTATCTGAATCTAGATTTTAAAGCAGCAGAGGTACTTCATTATATCATACATATGGTGTGATAAAATATATCCATGCTAATATCAGGCTATAATCTTTCTTATCCAGCATTTTTATTTTTTCTTAATTTTTATATATTTTAAAAAAAGAGGATCACTACTTGAAGACTTAAGCCATCGAGTTCAGCAAAAGAACTGGATAAATCTTCTGTGACATTACACATAGGTTGCCAACTCTGTCCTGCCTTAGTTAATTTAAAAATGGGTAAACAAGAGGAGTGAAAAAGTGAAGAATTCTGTCCATCCATTCTCATTTCTGAAGTCGCTATCAAAGCAGTCAAATTAACTAAAACTACATTGCTCTAAGCAGCTAAAATGATCACAGCTAGTCAATAACTCCAAAAACCTAAGATAGCTGTTACTCAAAAAATCATGCTTCTATAAAGTTGTGGCTTTATATAATTTTACTTCACACAGAACTTAAAAATTCCTTGTCCACAGCTGTCATAGCTATAAAATTCAGCTATGCAGATCAAAAATAATGTTTGTACCAAGCTCTAAGTATGTTCATTTCTGCTGCAGAGTTGGACATTTGAACAAGGGGATCAGTGGAGATTAACATAGTGTTGGAGATGGCCCCTAGTGGTCCTTTAAGGAGCTGCACATGTTGCTGCTGTCGTGGTGACAGCAAACCAGATGTAACATCCTGGTTCTGACTTTTGAGTAAATGGGTCTTTAAAATATAGACCGCTGAAGGAAGTACTGAGGGCAGGCTTATTGTTCTTTATTGTGTTAAAAAGTATGATTTCCCTTGGGTAAGTGGGTGGATTGGTCAGCTTGAACATTTTTAGTTCAATTCCCATCCTCCCTCATTGGCATGTTAAAGTATTCTTGAACAAGATAATGAAGCCCATGCTGTACCCTTAAAGTGTTCCTAAACATGAGGATGCTTTTGATAAAAGTTAACTAACTGTATTTGTATACTATCAGTTCAAGACAAAAATAATCTGAGAGATAACTAAGAAAGAAAGCAAAGATGCTGAATACAGTTTTTATTATTTACAATCAAAGTAATTCCAATTCAGGCCAGTTGTATTTATATAATTTGTAATGCAGCCTAAATCCGTGTCAGGAAGGGCATCTGACGTAAAATCTATGCCAAATAATCAATGATGCAAGTCACAAATTTGATTTCAGAGGATAGGGTTAGATGGAGATGGATGACTTGCTGTGGTGACCTCTGAAGGGAGCAGCTGAAAAGAAAAAAAGAAGTATTTATATAATTTGTAATAGTAGCAAAGCTAAGATTCCATCTGGTTGGATCATCTGAGCAAGTGGGGCAGGTGACAGTGAAAAAAGTTTTAAACAGGAAGCCACATTAAGAAGAGCAATGGTTCTGGAGGAGTGACTGTTTGCACATTTTGAAAAAACAAGTCCAGTGAGTCTGTTACAGAAAAAAAAACATTTTCAGCATAAAAGTCACCCACTTTCTGTTTCTGTACATAGATAGATAGATAGATAGATAGATAGATAGATAGATAGATAGATAGATAGATAGATAGATAGATAGATAGATATGTGTGAATATATAAAATCTGAGAATTCAGAGAGTGAGGCCCAGGTGGACAACACATCATGACAGAGATATTTTTTGTGATTTCCATTTTAGGTGAGAGAGCCTTGTATCCTTTGGCTCTAGACTAGAGTAATTTGTAATAATTGCCGAGGACCTTTGTAATAATAATCTGATGTGAATGCACCATGCCCGTAATTTGTAAAGTAAACGTTCCAACTCAAATTACCCAGCACATTTTGTCAAAAAACGGAGGTCATTGGTGTGAATGCATGTCTTTGTAATTCAGTGATTTAGAGAGGGGAGTCTTTTTATTTGTCATGTTTCGTTTCCTCTAGCCACATTTTCTGCCTCTTTCATGGTGCAATTATGGTGTCTTTGGTAGATGTAATGATTGATGATATTTTGGGAAACAATTTGAGAAACCTTCATCATTTAGCCACACATGAAGATGCATGAAAAGAATGACACACTGAAGCTGTTCTATTACCTGCTGAGGGAGAAAATCAGAGCCTCTGAGGAGCGTCGCAGCAGGCAGTAAGTAGCATTTTTCTGTCTTTCATCAGACGCGATGCAAACGCTATTCTCACAACCCAAAGCATTTACTAAAACAAAAGCTCCAGCTACAATTACTTCTCAGTTTCCTCTTTACACTGGAACTAAAGCACATGCATCACTTTCAAGAATGCATTTCATTTGACCTTTTTCAGATTCTCACATGTCAAAATGTGACCTGTTGTCACTGAAATCCAATTCTAGATTAGACAGCTTTAGTTCAATATTATTATGTGCAGGGATTAATATGACTTTAAAAAAAAAAGAAACTACAGGCTTTGCTTATTATGTGCGAATGTGCAGGAAAATATTTAGTTGCTGCAGTGGTTCTTTTCAAATAGGGCATAAAAAATCAACTACTCAAAAGAAGTGGAATTAAGGCTGGATCGAAAAGCATTGAATACATGAGTGGGATGTGATGCAATTTCAGTTTCACTACTATTGCAATTGCTTCATATGGTTCATCATTTTGATCTATACAATCAACTAAACCAAATCAGACTAAACAAACAAACAACAACAAAATTTAAAAAATCACATGTTTTTATGCTAGTGGCTAATATAGTATTTTTTTTACCTCTGAAGATTAGCACATAGGTCTAAGGTTTGGGATGAATAAATAATCAGTTTTTGTATAATATTTTCATCCCTACCAAACCTTGACAGTGAAGGATGTTTGATATGTTTGATACACAGTGGGACAAGGCCTGAGCTGAATGGGACACGAGACATGAGAAGCTGTCTGGCAAGATTCTGTACTGCACTTGCACAGATGTCTCCCAAACAGATCCTCAATCCGATGCTTCCACAAGCATGAAATAATGACTTTCTGAAGAAATAGCATAGGAACATAACCTACATGTTACTCCAATGTGTTCTGTCTGTTCCTATCTCACGCCTCGCTGTTGTGCTATGTTTCTGCTCTGAAATATAGATTGGCTGTCTTGCAAACTCATTGAAGTGTGCAACATAAGCTGTTGGCTATTGGCTGTAGAGACGAAACATCAGACAAACACACAAGGACACACTCTGAGAGGCAAATCAAGCAAAGCAGGCAGAGAGGGAATGAAGTTCATCATTTATTTTTATCTAACCAATGTGTGAGCTGTAGGGAACATCAGTTGGCTAGCACTTCCAAATACAGTCCATAACCATTTGCATGTACTGTAGAGATTGTTGCATAACTTGTGTTCTATAGGTTGCTGACATGTCTATGCATCATTATAGCTGACATGTCTATGCATCATTATAGCTAACCCTAAACACCTCAAAAGGTGTTTCTTCATTCTGTGTAGGCTGAGCAGGCAGTGAAGACATATTTAAGTGTCAGGGCGTGTCATTGTATAGCAAATCTCCAAGGGGAGTTTAGGATTTCAGCTGCAGACCCTGGCTGGAATGATCATGTCGTCTATGGGATGTATTTAAATACCCTGAGTGAAAAGACTGGGTCGAGTTGGTCACTAAAGACAGATACAATTCAGACAATCTGGGTTCTCTTATCTGTTGAGTTTTTATTGGAGAACTGGCCATGTGAGCAACCTGATCTGAACACCACGTCATGTTCCCTCAGAGGACTAGTCCAAGCACCTAGATGGGGCTCACTGAACAAACCTTTACAAAGCTTTGTTAACTAAAGGAACAGACCCAGCATTTGCTGTGGAGTTGCTGGTGAGTAAAACAGCTTGTTATACTTACCCAAAATCTTCTCAGGGACAATGAGAACCAACTTACTGTCCCTGTTGACTCTTGTAGATTCTGGACTATACTGTCATTCTGCCTGCAGACCAGACCTGGCTACCATCAACCTTCAGTCTCTAGTCTATTTAGCTTATATCTTCTGACCAGTTGTGTCAACCAGTGTGGAAACATATCTGTTATCCTACTGTAAGTGTGCAGTTTGAGAGTTTGGCAGTTACATGTACTGAACATTTGGATTTAACCCTTTCATCACATGTGACAGGTTCACCTTAAACCATGTTTATTCTGGTCCAGCCTACCCACCTGCCACTTGCTTGCATCACCAAATCAGAGTTCTGTGCGTATGGTTCTTCAGGTGTTATAAAAAATGTAGATGTCAAGTTACATTGTATTAGTGGACATGTGCATAGCTGAAATTTCTCCAAGTAAGAAAAAGTTACATCACCTATATGAAATCTGCTTGACACTTTCGAAAAGTTTAAAGGAAAACAAGTATTGTTTAGTAGCACAAAAAAGAGCAACAGGTCTTTTTTGTGATCCACATCTTCCAAAGGATAACAACGATGCTTTTTTAAATACACATGGGGAAGTCCCTTGTATACTTTGAAGCAAGATGAACATTGTGTAAATGGCAGTCTTCTACTGGACATGAAATAAATGTGTAATTAAAGCAGAAACCTGAAAGACGTCAAAATACAAGCAAGGCAAACCAACACCAACATAACAATACGTTGGTGACTTTAACAGAGTACTGTATCTAAGATAAAAGAAGAGAAGAGGCATTTGCTTCAAGACTCTGAGCTGCACCAGGTGACAGTGGATGTTAAGTCACCAACTTTACCCTCATGTGTAATTTTGTTGGTTAATAAAGCTTACTCATGTATAAGGAAAGAGTAAATTTTGTATGTGTCGAAATGGGAGAAAAACGCACAATACAAAGGGCATATGGGCATTTTTTTTTACTTTTGTTTGTTTATGTCTTTTGTTTTGTTTTGGTTTTTTTAAATCTACAGATTTGTATACACCAAAATTAAATAATACATAAAAATTAAAATTACATTTGTAAATAATTGTGGTTTCCAGAAACTTGTACTAGCAATTGCCTCTGTGGAGGCATTGTTTACATTAAAAGTTGGATAAAGTTAAACTTTTCATGCATAAGCAACAGCCAATCAAACTACAGATACACTGAAAGGAGGCTGGCCCAAGGTCTAATCTGCACTGGGACCCCAGACTAGCCAGCAAGTTAACTCAGCATGGCATCCTCATTGACTGATCCTGGTGGAGTTCTCCACAAGGGTCCAGATTAACTTAGAGGGTGACTCAGCTGGGCCAGATGTTTCTGGGGCAGTTGTTGCCAGGGGTAGCAGCAATGAGCTAAAGATCATCATCCAGTTGGCTCTGTTTGGTACCTTCTGCTATGGTAGAAGCTGGCTGCTGTCTGCTGTTTTATCTAAGCTTTGTTCTCTGAACCCTCTAATCCAACCCAGAGTTGGTCATGGTGGTCTCTCAGCACAATTAATTGCACACCAAGCCTTGTTAGGGCATTCTTTACAGCTCAGAAGTGAAGTTCACCAAAATTTCTCAGTACTAAGTAGCTAAAGTGATGAAAGCTAGCAATTTACACCATGGACAGTCACTCAGTGTAACAGTCACTCATAATTATGCATACATTTGTGGCTTCATTAACTTTTACCTAATGAGATACAATTGTAAATACATTTTAACATGGGGATCAGTGGAGAGTGACTTGTTTTTGGAGTAATCAATCTGCTATGGTGACAGCTTAGTAAGCCAGTTTTAGCCCCTTTACTATAACCAGAGAAGTCCGATCCCACTCACTGTCCATCAACTATCAGCAGATTTCCAGATACCTAATCATATTTAGTGCCACAACATTTCCAGAAATTATCCATCTCAACACTGGTAGCATGTCTCAATTGTAATACATCGATTCTGTTGCTTTGTCCTTTGGGAATACAAAAAAAAGGACATTTAGATAATATTTTTAGTTGGCATCAACCAAGTCATTATTTGTACTTCTACCATCTGGGTCCTACGTGGAACAAAAGCACCACAGCCCCACAATGCTGTTGTGAATTGTAAGCATTCTAGCCAATCAGTGTAATTCTTCCATAAGTGCTATGGTTTGTTTCAAAAGCACCTGTGCACGCTGCTCACACACAGCTAGACATGGCAGAAAGATCTGGCAGAGAATCCAACCGATTTTCAAAACAAAACACCAGAAACAGGCTCTGATTTACGCGATGACATGATGTTAACTTGTAGATAAGGGATGAGTTATGTAATCACATCAGAGTAGCTTTGGGTTCTCCAACAGGAGCTGGATGAAGTTTCTGGAGATGAGGAGGCCCGAGTATCTCTAAATGCCACTACTCTGATGCAGATCTGGTGTAAAAATCACTAGATGGATAAAACTGTTTCAGAGATTGTATTTTGGACAGAGATGTCTAATAACACATACACATTTCCCCCCCATGGTTGTGTGTCTTTTTCCCCTTTATTTCAGATTTTCACTTGTGACCTACTTGGAGTGAAACTCTGGCTCCTGTTGTGATTTGTGGTTAAAAATATCTCCTGAGGAAGAAGCTTACACACACTTCTACTGTATACTTACACACAGAACAAACATACACATTCCAATCCAAATATAAACTCGGAAGCAGAATTGTCATACTTTAACAAAAAGATCTGATTCATTCCGCTCTGCTGAGCAACAGTGATTCCTTATACAACTTTGGACTCTTAAACAAACATACATCCATGCTTATGCACAGAATGAATGATTAAACTAACCCATAACATTCCGACATATATATCTGTAGAGACACGCTTGCAAGGACGCATGAATGCATGTGCAAGGCCACATATTCACAGCACTGACGCACGCACACACGTCAGACATTCTCATGCAGGGAAATGCAACACTGTCTCACTGCTGTGTCAACCTTTGTTTGTCTCTCCTCCTTTTTTCTTTTCTTCTCCTCCAACTGCGCATCCCTTCATCCCTGACCCTGTTATCTTCTGGAGCATCTCAGAGGATGAGGGGGAGGAGGCAGAAAGAAATGTCTGCCGTCTCTTCCCCTCTCCCTGTCCTCCTTCCCTCTTTGGTTTCTTTCTTTTTGCCAAATAAAAACTTATCTTTAAATCTTGCAAACACTGTAAATGCATACGTGCTCCACAAAAATCTCTGAGAAATCTTGTATGCCCCTAATATTCAAAGCAAGGAAGAACACTTCCACAAAGACCTCTTGATGCCCTGTATCACTTTTAGTATATAAGCAGGAATAAAGTTTGGAAAGTTTGGTGCATCTAAATGCCGATGATGCTTGATTTAAAACATGAATCAAAATGAAAAAGAAACAACAACAAAAGCCTTTTAAAGAAATAATATAGTATTATCTCATCTTTTTTCCCCAAAGAAGTAAGTTGGAAGCTTCTCAGATTTTTAATTCTGGCCAGATCAGCGTACACATGTTCCTCCAAATCCACTACATAAATTAAATCTTTTCAATGTGTGCAAAACAAATAATGCTCCTCAATACACCAGAAAGAGGTAAGAGAGTACTGTATTTGTTTGCAGTTTGTTAGTCTTCAGAGTTTTTCAAGTAGATTATCACCAACTTCAGCTTTAATTTTGTGGTTTTACTGATCTGCTCTACATATCTTTTAAAATGTATGTTGGAATGAGGTTTGGTACATACAACTACTGACGTAGAACCCCTTGGTTTAAAACAATAAAATCCAAATTAGAAAAAATATTAACCTAGGAAAAATTAATCTAGATTGATCAATTGTATTGTTCGTTTTTATTTGTGGAATTGCTAAAGCAATCTGTTATGCGTAACTTTAAGGATATAATTAGGATAAAGATTACTGATGAACACTGCATTAATTTCTTTCAATAAACACCTTTTGAAGAAAAAAATAATTTAAAGTGATGGCTCTGATAACCTGTGTTGCTTTTTTCCCCTTATATAATAATCTACTAGGAACCATTATTTATTTATTTTATCATGGTTTATTTGTTCATTTTTGTTTTGTTTTGTTTTGTTTTTTCTTTTTGGCTCCAGGGAGTTTCCAGTAAAATGACAGCACCAGCACAAGACTGTGACACAGTAGAACATATGTAACTTACATGTTGGAGATGTTTATAAGTTATCTTTTTACCTTGCTCACTGGGAACACAAAATACATTAATGGAATTATTATTCTCACTATCCTAAAACTGTGTGAGCACAGGCTAGATAGTTTTAGGGCTGCTTAAAGGTCAGTTTTTCTTTTAAGAGTTCTTACTGTAAAATAAGGAATTAATTACATAATAATAATGGCTAATTCAAAGTTCTGTAATCACACAGCCATACAAAAGTATTTCAATACACAGACAATATAGATTTGCAACCAATTACCCTTTGTACATCATTATCACCCGTATCTAAAGGATAACGGCGTCACTGTGCCCTGCTGGAAATCGCTTCATGAGAAAGATCTTCTGTATAATAATCTTCAACAGCCTAACTGGCTCAGCTCAAGCTGCAAAGGCAATTTACTGTCTTCATTCCCACTTAGCTCCTCATCAAATACATACATACACATGTACACCCCCACACAGTTAGGAATCCTATTCAGATTGCCATAATGCTGTAAAAGGAGATTACACAGTTATAGTGAAGAAATAAAACTGTCAGCATCATTTCTTCACACATGCCGAATATGTTCACACTCAGATTTGCACCAACTCTTTCAGCGGGAGAACACGTGGCTACGCTGTTTGCCACAAACCTCACTTAAGTACTTTTTTTGTTTTTGATTGATTATGCATCTTTTTTTTGTTTTTTGACACATGCATGAGCAACTTTTCAATCATTTGTCAGTTTTTCAAAGCATCAAACCAGAAAAGGAGGAAGGGCGGCTAGGTTTTAAGCAATACAGATGTTTTATCTTTTTGTTGTTTAATCATATTTTTGAACAGGTATAAACACCATAGTAAATCTTTTAAGTTTAAAGAAGCACAAAGGAACCTTTGGATGTTTTTAATGTCAGCAGTTACCCCTGCAGGCATAGAGGTGGCACTGCCTGAAAAACGTTTTTTCTGTCACCAACAGCACAGACTCTTCTATTACAGAACTATACATTTGTCATGGATGAAGGCTAAGTTTTAAGCATTGTCTTGTTGAAAGACGAAAGAGCTTCCCTTAAAAAAAAATTTGTCTGGATGGCAACATAGAGTATGTTGCTCTAAAATCTTTATATACCTTTCATTATTAGTATTTCCTTTTCATGTGTGTAAGCTAACATTTTTCACGGGATTTAATGCACCCCTGTACCGTACTTTGGAACTGAGCCCTGAAAACAAGATGGATGGTCCTCCTTCTCTTCAGTCTGGAGGATGTGTGTCCATGGTTTTCCCAGAGAATTTCAAAGTTTGATGTGTCTGACCATATGACAGTTTTCCACTTTGCCGCAGTCCATTTATATAAGCTGTGGCCCAAAGGAGATAGTGACATATTCAAAAATTCTTTGTTCTTTGCATGATGGAGCTTTAAGCTGCAGTTGTGTAATGCTGCACTCCACGAGGGCCTGAAGACAACAGGCAATCTCAGTATTCAGTTTTTGTCTTGACTTTTGCACACAGAGAGTTCTTCATACTCATTGAATCTCTCGATAATCTTATGTAGAGCACATGATGAAAAAACTAAAACCTTAACTTGAATTCATTTTTCTTGTTTTGTCATGAGGTTCCACAAAATTGCATTATATAAAGCTGAAAACTTATATAATTATATTACTATATAACTACATGGACCTTAATAAAAGAAATTCAAGTCAACAAAGACAATTATTATAAGTACACTGTGAGCAGGTGCTGGATCCATCCTGAATAACAACGGAATATGGACAGCGACTTCCTCGAAATTGTGTTGCACAAATATGACCAGCAGTCTCCCTCGGCCACTCCTCCTGTTGTGTTCGTGGAACCCAAATAACTTCTCTCTGAGTATCTTCAGTTTTTTATTGACCCAAATTTCTTGTCTTGCAAAGTCGTCGTCTGTCATTTTAGTAGCCAGTTGCAGATTACAAATCTGTAATATGCTAGTTTAAGGTGTCTGAGGAGGAGTAGCTCAATGACATCCTCATCTTGCCATGAACAAATTCCACCCACGACCCACCATCCCATATCAGTTCTGTTTACCTTAGGCCTGACAGAGATTAAGTGTACTCTCAGAGGCGACTTGTTTGCGGGCCATCTTGACACCCAATCCCCTGCCAGTTAATGTCAAAAGGACAGGCAACACACTAGATTTGAGTCTTGAACACGGGGTATCTGCCAGTGTAAAAGGGGCTAAAGTTAGGTTTGCTCCCGGCTACTTCAGCAGAACCCCATTGAAATATCGGCAGAGCTGCTATCAGTCATTCACAACAAAATATACAGTTTAACGTGTTGAGTCAACGATAAAATCAAATATGATCATTGCATTTACCCAATGCTAGGTTAGTACAAATGGGTAGTTGCTTCGCTAAGCATGGTAGCATGACAATTATGATGAGGAAGTGATAGCGGCTAGCCATCGGCTGAGCCAACTGTCAGGCAATCATATTAGAATTAAATTTAATGCTTTATATAAACTCTCCTAGCATAATACAAAAAAAATAATCCCCCCTCAGAATTGTCATGGATGTGAAATTAAAAAACTGAGACTGAATCGTTTTTTTTGAACAAGGCTATAAATGTGTCTTTCTGCTCTACAGTTGGACATTTAACATGGGAGTCAATGGAGATTAACACACTTTTGCAGCCAGCCTCTAGTGGCCAGTTGAAGAACTGCAACAAATCTTATTTACTCATGAGCCTCAAACTGGAAGTTAGATTGTTGGCACTTGGCCAACAATCCAACTTCCAGGTTGAGGCAAAGTTGCAACAACTAGCAAGAAACATCTATCAGAGTACCACGCTCCTTATATTACACATTAATTTGATGCTTTTACAATAATTTTACCTGAAGTAACATAGTTGTCATGATTTAAAAAAAATTAACTGGACTGTAAATGTGTTTATTTCTGCTGCAAAGATGGACATTTTAAGATAGAGATCAGTAGAAATTGACTGGTTCATTTTTGGAGGCTGTCTACAGTGGTCAGTCGAGGAACTACAGCTCTTCTTATCAAACAATGTGAAAATTCACACTGATGCAAGTGGAAAATAAAAGTCAAATTTTTTCAGTGTGTACCCACAAGGACTGCAAAGACAGTGTGCATTACATCCAGCACACACAGACACACACAGTCACGCATATACATATACATGAGGGAAATAACAGATGGCTTAGTGACCTGGAGGTTTTGTCCCTGCATGAGTTTGCTTGACATTGTTGACACAGGTGTTCACAGACTTTGAGGCAGTTTTGCTCTTTCTTGCAAAAGATACATGGACACAGACACACACACATACACACACACACACACACACACACACACGAACATACAATACACTGAACGTACATACAGAATAAAAGAAGGAACTGTGTAATGCATCATTTTCCTTCGTGACTCTCCCCTCACTTTCCACTGACAGGGGAGGTATAAGGTGGGGCATGGATCAGATGAAGGGAAGAAAAAAGGCTGACGTAAGTTTGCCTGGGAGAGGCAGTAGAGGTGAGGAACTTGAGGGCTGTGGAATCGACTGATAGGGACACCTTCCAGTAAGCTGGCTCTTACTCATGCATGTGCTCTATCAGTGGAAAAATAGAGGTGGTTAGCAGATTTGGGCATGTACATGTGCATCTTTCACAGGGGCTACAAAGGTGATGAAGAGCAGGTAATTTTCTCCAGGCTGGGACATACGAGACCTCATAAATTAATATATTGTGGGTAGCGCACACACAAAGACACACTGGCTTGTAGAGTAATAAGATGGAAAATGTCGATTCCACACTCCGCTCTACATGAAGACCTTCATAGGTCTTCTTTATCTATATTACCTTTTAGCAGTTCTGTTGCCAGAGTAAAATGGATGGCTTAGCCCTAATGAATAAATGAATGAATGTCTTTGTCATTGCACTGAAGACAATACAAAGAAATTTACAGACACCTGGACAGATGAAGTACACCAAAAAAATATACCATTACTCTGACCTTAAATCTCAGTTCAGGGACTTGCTGTTCTCAAAATTAAATTACATAAAGAAATTGTAGAATAATTGATCATTTTTCATGAAAAATATATATGATTGTATGCTTGGACTAATGTACAACATTAAGAAAAGCCTGTCAGACCCTTGGAAATGACTTGTTTTCTCCCTTAATTTGCCAGAACATGTGATCTGATCCTTATCTCAAACATGATAAAAGATAAACATTTCACATTTCAGCTGATAATTTGTCATGTCTTTTTTGAACACATCCATTAAACATTTGAAATGAAGGAGAAATAGGAAAGTTAACCTTTGGAGTATCTTGTTTGACCTCCCTTGGTTCTAATGGGCTTCAAGGAAGTGCTTTTATTATCTCTGGATCAGACCTGCATTAAAATCTTGAGGAATTGTTAACCTTCCACCTCCATAGAACTATTTCAGTTCAGACACATTTGAAGGATGTCTGGTACAAATGGCTCTCTCGTTTACAACTGGGGAGCCAATGTGTAAGCTAGCTGAGGTTGGATCTGGAAAAAGTTAGGAGTTATTTTCAGTTAACACAGCCAGGTGAAGGGGGGGGAGTGGTAAATGAACCTATTTCCATTAGCAAATCAATGCAACTCCTAAGTATTCCACAGTGTGTTTACATTTATACAACTATGTTGTCAGCTTCTTCAGGGAATGTTAACAACTGAGCCCGCCTCATTGTCAAAGTTATGAAAGAAAACAGAAGATATTATAGAAGATATTACTTCCCAAGGGATTCTTGGACATGAGGAGTTTAGGCTGATTTTTAGAATGAAGAAGGAAAAGAAAAAAATTGTCCAATTGGGTTTACATGACTCACCAGTGTCACATGTCCCAAACTTATGAGTCACATATCTGATTTGTATCTGATTTATTTCCATGTATAAATGATGCCTGAAACCGATCTGAGAACACTGGCATCCATCTGCTGTTTTACAGCTTAAAATTTCACTGGTCATCTGATGTGTGCAACACTGGAGGAAACAAGCAATGGGGTCATTTGAGCCCTACAGTGTCAATCCGGTTATAAGGTTTGGAGTATTCTTCCCGAACATCTCAGCTTTTGTTTGATCAGTCCAAAAGGCATTTTCACAGTAGTATTGAGGACTGCCAAGATGCTTTTATGTGAATATTGCAACAAAGTAGTGTCTTCCAGCCTTTGTCCCTTACTCGTGGGTTCTTCTTTACCTCAATGAGGATTCTGCATTGTGTGCCTTTGAAGTGATCTTCACGGGATATCGACGCCTAGGAAAAGTAATCACAGTACTAAAGTGTCTTCTACTATAGTGGGCTGATGTGGGTACCTAATTTGACATTTCTCTTCGTTCCTTTCCAGTCTTGTTGCAGATCGACTGCTCTTGACCGGAAATCGTCTTTTATGCGGCATGCTTTTGAAAAAGCAAATTTGATTATCTGTTTATTTGTATATATTTTTAAGCAATCCCATTAACTCTAAACAACACCTCCAAACTCATTTCATTAATTGGACTCCCAATGTGCAAACTGCTGATTCCAGTTAGTTTTCAAGGAAGTAATTAGTTGGCTCACTTTTTCCGCCAGCACTGTGAAATGTTTAATTGGTGCATTCAATAAAGAGACAGGAAATGAGAATTGAGTGATATCAGCTTAAGCACACTGTATCAGTATATTATTGTGACTTTGATAAATTAAAATTTTTTTAACGTTTTACAGCAAAACCAGCTAATTTTACGAGGCTCACATAAATGTTTACAGCAGTGATGGATGTCTTTCATCACATTTAAATTATTTCGGTTGCACATTGAGATCTTGGTTCGATGTTTCCTAATTCTCTCTTTTTCTTGCATGTGAGTATCAAATGCTAAAAACTCAGTACAGAAGAACAATACAGAGAGCAATGAGGAGAAATCAAACAAAAACGTGGGTGGAGAGGAGTACAATAAATGAGGGACAACATTGTCAAGGGAGGTGAATGAAAAATCACTTCAGCTTTTGGCAAATACAATCATTAAAAAAGACTGGGTCAAACACCTCCAGCTGTGAATGTGGAATGAATGCTGACAAAGAAAATATGTAATATGTTATTAATAAGAAATGGCAGGATATTTTGTTAAATACCCCCACTGGGACTTTTTCACAGAAAGTACACAGGAGAAAGATCTTGGAGTTTACATCTTAGCCATCAGTCTGCATGGATTATTGAGGCATTTTCTAAAGATCACTTTACAACAAGCTGTTATGGGCGGAGTTCTTCCACAAGTTGCCAGTACATCTTATGACCCAACTAATTTTACTCATATTTTGCACAAAATGCAAATAACATAAACATTTAATTTTTATCTTTTCAGAAATTTCCAATATGCCTGTGTCTTAACATTCTCAAAACCCCTTAAAGCTGTAATCTTAAAGATTAACACAATATTTTTAAAAATCAGACAAAAAACAACCACTTTGACATGATGTAGAACACATAGATTCACTGATGAGTGAAGACAGTCCGTTAAGCCAGTTTGGACTCAAAACTGGTTTGAAGCATTGGAGCTGCAGGCTTCTAAACTTAGGTTATCAGTGGTGTTGGCTGCTGACCAACAAAAGGTCAGCAGCCAACAAAAAGACATTAAAAGACATTTGTTTTGGGATGTGGTGATGAAGTGACAGAATCACAGATGAGAGACTGCTGTAACTTTCAGAAACGTTGTGTTACTGACCCGCTGACAGTGTTCATTTTTGAATTTTAAACAGTAAAAGACCTGTATTAAGGCTGAAAAGTCTTTGTAGGTGTGTATGTGTCCTCAAAGAAGATTGATACAGAATTTATTAGAGAAGTAATAAAAAATCAGATGAATAAACAGAATCAAGAATGGCATTGGTTTCAGTCTTATCAATTTCTATTCCTACTTGCATGTCACTCATGTTGAAGGTACTGCCCAGGTAGAACAAGTGGACTGAGCTCACAAATTATCCAGGAGATGACTGAGTGTTCAGTTGCCTTTTGGCACTTGATCTTGTGTGTGAACAACTTAAAGACATTCACTGGTGGTCCACCAAGCTACTTCCGATTGCTGACAAATATCACTGTACACCAAACACCTGGAAAAGTCGGGTGAGCCCCCATGTGAGCTTCAGGAAATGAAAGAAATGAATGAGCTGACTTCATTGTGAGAAAGGGAATCCAGTGGAACAAGGAAGACACTGTAAACCCTTCCACAGTTCTAGTGGCATAATAAAACATTACCATCTGACAAGTTCTGTCTTTTATTGTGAAAGCGCTAACCCTTTGTACAATTGAGGGAAAGTTCCTTTTTTTCTGAAAGTGGACTGGGCAATCAGTTGACCCCTGTGGAAGAAAAAAAAATGTCAGCAAAGAAAAGTACTTGATCCTAAAAGGGAGAGGGCCAAACTCAAATCGGGGTGTGCTGAACCATATTGTACTGGATGTAATGGAAAGATAGCTTCACAGGGAACAATGAATGTTTCTCATGCACTCATGACTCTGACTGGAGCAGCATGAAGTCACAGAGTGAATGCTGATTAAAGACTATTTATAAACAAGAGTCAGATTTAACTTTACAGGAACCTAGATGGGTTTACTTACACTAACAATAAAAACATATGTGAACACCATTAAATTTACTTGTTTTCTGCATTAAATTGATTTTTTTTAAAGTGTTTTGATCCTCATCTAAATCACAACAAAAGTTTGGTTTCCCCTCAATAATGGGAAGAGGACTAGGCTCTGAGGCAGATGTACAAGCCCAGATCATGATGCTTCCTCCACCATGCTTCATGCTGTGTCCTTTTTTTCACCATACACAGTGCTGGGTATTCCTCCGTGACTATTTAACTTTTGTTTCATCAGACCACAAAACAACACAAATCACAAAATCACAAAATGGAGCAGCAGCTTTCTCCACACTGCTCTGCCACAGAGTCCCTGTCTGTTCAATGACTTATGTTGACTTGTGAGCAGAGATGTTTGTCAGTTCCAGTGATGTTTTCAGGCCTTAAGTGACTCGAGTTTTTCTTGTGGGTTCATCTTTGCCTCATTGGAGATTTTAGGTTTTGCCTTTGGACTAATTTTGTTTGGTCCATGGCTTTTCTTATATTTTCCTGCAGCATACTAAATTTTAGAAAGGTATATTTAATGAAGACACAAGATTCAAACAGTTTAAGCACTTTATTTGTCTTATATTGTGACTTTGATGTTTTGGCTTTTTTTTTGGCAATTGAATCCCAAAATATATATTATATATATATATATATATATATATATATATATATATATATATATATATATATATATATATATTTATGAAAAACTATTACTTTGAAGGATTGCTTGCAATTATATATCTCTTAGTACTTTCTGAACATATTAATAAATCACTTATTATATCCTGTGTTATAGAGTATGTATTAATCACTAAAGTCTGTGTAAACAAGCTTGCTTCTTTTGTAGTACAATAAGGCTGTTAATTGTGCCTAGTTTCACATATCACTGTTTTTGTCATAAAACACCATAAAACACTGCTTGAGATGGCTGCCTGAATGAACTCCCAAGAATTCATACCTGAGTCATTTTGGAGATCAGCAAAAAAATAAATAAATAAATAAAATAATAAAATAAACATTTTGCTACCAGAAACAGTTAAAATGGATATTTGACACAACTACTTCAGTCCTAGCAATTATGGTTAAATAATACATCAGTGTACACCACTACCGTTGGTTTCACTTTGTGTGAGAAGGAGTTAAGAGGGGCCAAAGGAAACTGAATAAATGAAGTGGTTGTTGGCTTAATGGTAATGCCTTAAGTACTACACAAAAAGTAAAAATAAAAGACACTCCGATAACAAATTTATATTTCTTATCTGTAGAGTTTTCCAAGTTAAAAAGTCTAGCTGCTATTTTTGAATCATTTGATACCATTCAGGCAAGTCAGGGGAATAACTTACTACTTTGTCCTGTGCTGTAGCAGTCTGTAACCTTAACAATTAGAGCTTAGCCCATGGCAACATGCTTTCCCTCAAAGGACAGAATGAATTTAATGGCACTCGAAAATACACAAGGTTAATGTGTTGATCGCGAACGCAAAACAGCTTGATTCCAGAATAGGAATGTGTTGAAAATAACACTGTATAATGTTCAAATCACTGACCTTGAGCTTTATAGTTTGTTTCATTACCGCCCATGCACCACAGATCACAAAGAATGAGTGTATAAAAACAGTAGGCCCCCTCGTTTCTCACTATAATCATAAAATTATGAATGTGTCTGGGAGAGAGAGGGATACAGCACGAGCAAAGAGGAAGAGAGAGTTTATAAACTAGTGCTGACAACTGCAGCCTTTTCTTATTAGGACCACTTTAGAAGAGAAATCAGGAATTACAGGTGCTATGAGAGACTCGGAGAGTGGGAAGAAATTGAAAAAAGATAGAACAAGAAGTTAAGAGAAAACAAGGAGGGAAAAAAAGGAAGATGAAAGGAAAAATCTTCACCCTGCTTCCAGGTTTAGAGCAGGAATATTTCCCAAGGGGACGAGTAATGCTGGGCTTATGCCCTTCAGCGCACAGGAAAGGTACAGTAACTGTCAGTGGACCATATTTACCCCCACCTCCCATTCTACTATACCCCCTCCACGCATCCTGTCAAGGGCACCGTTATATTTCACTCAATTTGTTTTTCATTCATAATTAATGAAAATGTATCACAATTACTGTGAAATGTTGTGATAAAAATTCAAAGGTTAAATAAAGTATACCTGGATGCATAACACAACTGAAAGAAGGATTTGTATTGTAAGTACAATCAGGCCCATACCCATGAACAAGTTGTGTTTAAGAGGTTGTTTGTTTGTCTGTTTGTTGATAACATCCGAAACAGTTATGTATGGCTACATGTGGACAACAGTTTTATTTTCAGTAAGCTCCAGATTTGGGCATACAAACAATGTTTTATGGTGGCTTTTAATCAACATTAGCTGGAGGATGAGAAGATGCTGACCTGAATGTTACAACATTTGGCATTAATGGCACCAGTTGAGACTCACACAGACTCGTGTCATGAAGAGCTTTTTTTCTCTATTCATAGATGGGAGTACTCAAAAGCATCATGGATGGCTGCTGCCTAAGTGTGAAAGAAATGCAATTTTGCAGCTTATGCTTATATGTTAATTAGAGAACTGAAATTGCCAGATTTCTGTGAGTTTTTACCTTTGAGGCTCTATGACCAACCTCCTCCTCAGTCCTTTCAGCCATTGTCTCCATTCCAGTGTTGGACCCAGTAGGATCCACCAACTTAGCAATCTATGACTCTGTACCTTTTGGTGGCAGTAGTTCACTTTTTCACTGCTTTCAAACAGGCAAAAAATGAATGAAGATTAAGAAGAACAAGATCAGCATTGAAGGAGTTAATATGCTCGCTGTTTCTCTGTTTGCATACACTGGTGTTGATGGAAATGTATCAAAAGAGACAAATATAAACTCAAAAGAGCAGATTGAGTAATTTGGTTTTCAAAGAGCAGATGCAAAGGAGGCAATTTAGAAATATTGGAAATCTGCCACTGTTGTGAGCAAAAATTCAAATATTTGGAAAGTCCTGCACATGTGAGCAAACCTCACTTGTTTATACACAGATTCACTCACGCAGGACACCAGCTGATGTTGGAGACCCTCTTCAAAAGCATGTTTCCTGAGGTGAATTGTGGTTGTTTTATAGAGCTGTGGTAGCAGATTGCTCTGATGTAGAGCTCATTCATCAACGTCAGCACACATTCTCACATGTGCACAGTGGACACACACAAACCCAACAATACCCTCTATCACAGGCACACATAAATACAGCAGAACAGTTCTTATATTAGATTATGATAACATTATAATATTATATTATAATATATTTTAATGATATGTGAATAATTTCTTTTCAGGGATGACTGAGGAATTGAACTGACTTGAACAGTGCCATTTCATTCATTTTTATGAACCACTATGGATCGGTTGATGCTGTATGTGGTGTCCATGCGCACTGTTCACAATAAACAGAAAGAACAGGAAAGTTTCTCTCCAACGCAGAAATGCAGAGGCAATATTAGTATAGCAACAGCTTGTGAAGCTGGAGGTTTGTTAGCCGCTTACTAATTATTTTGTTCAGTTTCATGCCACACAGTGTATTCTTCTTCCAACATCCACAGCAACATGTATAAAGTTTAAATCTCGGGACAAATTTCTGAGGACAAAAACACCCTAAAATTTCTCATTTCTGACTTGAAGTTGTCAAAATCTATTTCACAAGTCTAAGTTATTATGTGGATTACGCCAGCTGAGAGATATAACCTCTCCAGCCTGTCCTACATCTGCTATGGTGTGTTCTTGTATTTGGACATGTTGAAAAAACCTGCCAATTGAGATGGTCCCTCAAATCCATCCTCTACCTTCTCTAATCACTGCCTAATTGTAATAGATGAGTTTGTATGCTTGGATTATCCGGGGAGCTATATTATCCAGGGCATTTTATCCCCTGGTAAGGTCTTCCAAGGGAAATTGGTCTGGAGAGACAATAGATCCACTAGATTCATGCAAACAATAAAAAATTGGGAAGTTGATGTCCCTCACCCAGACGTAGATTACTACAATCTCACCCTAGAGCCAGTCCTAGCCGAGGTGAGCACCTGAGTCTGGGTGGGTTCTGCTCAGATAAGCCATATGGGTTCATCCTCCTTCACTTCTAAAGCTGTCTCTGAAATGACCCATGTAGTGGGGTAAAAATGCACTTAAAGCATCTGCCTAAGCTAGTTTCCACATGTTGCCTCATTTGTAAGATGTTTTATGCAAAAAGGTTGTTCTTTTAACTTGTAGTTGATTTATCAAGACTGAGCCTCTTTGAAAAACAAAATTTCTTCACAGTTTCAGGTATGTGGCGGTCCGATAGCTGAGCTCTGATTTCAAGTGCACTGCCATTCCAATAGAAGGAAGACCAAGCTCCATCCTCTGTAGTATATTGTACTGAACTACCAATTATGAAATACATAGTACAAAAGTCCAAACTCTGTGGAGGCACAATTTTGGTTTCTTAGGCTAAGATCTTGTTTTATCTACACATTAAGAGTTCACGAAAAAAACAAAACAAATTTGGCCTTGCAAGCAAGACTGAAGAACAAGCTTCTCAAAGCCAGCATTGTTTAGCAATCTATGACTTTATAACCTTGTGCTGGTCAAGATAGAAACTCGGCAGCCCATTGGTATGCCTCTCTGCCGAGCAGTTTTGATGCTCATGTCATAAAAATGGAAGTGTTTGAAGAAGCTCGATCCCACCTTTTTTTTTTCTTTTTGAAAGACCTTGACAGACTCTGCCCATGCTTTGATCCTCCTCTGATGTGCTATTGCCATTGAATGGGCAACATTAAAAACTAGATATGTGTATGCAGCAGTTACGCATGTGCAGCAATATTTGCATGATTGTTTTGTTTACTTTCTCCAAGTGTCTTCAGGCGGAGGCAAAGGAAAACACTTTCTGTCTCACTTGCATTCAAGTGCATTCAGACGCACGGTCATCGGCACTGATGTGGTGTGACAGGTCTGTAATTTTAGCTCTGCTGACTCTCTGGGCTTTTCCCTCCCACCCCCTCTTTCTTCATCCTACCCCCTTGGCTTACTATTACTGAGTGGTGTACATCAACCACTGCCTCCAGCATTGTCTGTTTGATTGTGAGTTCGTGTGTTAGTGTGTGTTTGCTGTTTTCCATGCTGTTTTTCCCAGGGTAAGGTCATGGAGTCAAACTAAGGATAAGACTCCATCACAAATACATTCCAAAATCTCCTCACAACACACACAGACCCAAACTTTAAACCACAGTGCTGCTCCTTCAAATCCTCTTTGTTATGCAGCTGCACTGGTTGGATATGTTCCCCAATATACTTCACAAAGTATCTGAAACAAATAACATTTTGTTTCATTTAATTTTATTCACATTGCTCTGGTCTAGTTTTACTGTGTAGCTAAAGTCCTCCTTAAGGGACTGGTATATTTATCATGGAAGGCTTATTCTTGTCTCTCCTCCAAACCGTTGGAACATACACCATTTGTGTTAACATTTCAAAACTGGCAACTTGACATTCACCCAGTGATTGACCATCCAAGCAAAGGTGAGAAGAATAGTTGGGGCTTAACCTCTCTTAAGCTCCTTTTGTTTGTTAAGCAACCAATGATGCAATACTTTGAAAGTGTTTTTGAAATAACTGATGAGACACGGGTTGTCCTTGTCATGACAGGGGTGCTGGGCTCAGTTTTGAGAGGGCATTCGGAGGTGTAGGTGGTGCAGAGGTGCAGGTGACTTTTCTTGGCTTGAAGTGCAGAAGGCTGGCAGAGAGAGTGAAAGAGGTAAGGTGGCGCAGGACATGCTGGCTTCAAAATACTGGTAAGTAAGAGAAGAAGGGGTCTAGTTTATGTATTTTATTCAAATTTTTTTAAAGTTCCCATATTTTGTATTTTGATAACTTTTCATACTGATCAATCACCACAATAGAGACATTTAACTTTGATCATGTCTCAAAAGCTCTACATCTGTCACATCATGCAGCCCAAATCTTGTCTTTATCAGTTTCCTCACAAGCAGCACCATTGATTCATTCATTCATTTTCTGTACCCCCTTAATCCTATACAGTGTCAGTGTCTGCTGAGTCTGTGCCAGCTCACTACAGGCAAAAAGCAGGGCTGCACAGATCACCAGTACATTACAGGGCCACATGTAAACAAACAAAACAGCAACATTCCAACTCCCAAGTCAACTTATATAAAGTAGCATAGCTTCTGAGGTGTAAATAAAAACCTAACAGAGCATAGCCATTCATATTTTAAAGACAATGCTCTGTTGTGCTCCTCTGCCAACACTAATGTTTCTGTTCCCAGGTGTAGATGTAGGAGGTGACTTAAAATGGCAACTGAGGTAGAAGACATATACAGCAATAAATAAATTAGCTAATGATGCTGTCTCCCAATTACTTTTAACCCCAAAGCTGCCAACAGTTACAGGTAGATTTCTGTGATAATCAAAACTGATTGCTTTGTAGCCTGAAATGGATTGCAGTGATTTCTTTTTTTTTTTTTTTCAACCAGACTTAATCATCATTGTTACTGTATCCACAATGTTTGCACTTAAATGCACACACAACACTTGCTAACACAACACAGTGTACTTGTCACTGTCGGTTCAGATTTAGAGTTTCTACCACTGAAGCATGCTTCGCTTTTAGTTTTAGTCTTTCTGCAACATGCTGTAACTTGTCAATAAAACACTACTCTATTACATTTTAGTAAAAGGCAAATATTCCTCTTCTGTTGGTGGCCTGGAGAAACCCACTTCATCCACTAAGAATTGGTGGGCCAGCTTTCACTTACAACCAAAAAACACATTTGTTTAGCAACATCTTGGAAACGTAAACAAAATACTTGAGTAGAACGCTACTGCCTCCATGGGATATGACTTGCTATGCAGTCATACACTTCTGCTTTTAAAATTATTTTTGAATCTCTTCCTCAAGTGGAGCCATAACAGAAAATTTCTAAAATCAGCTTTCAATGGTGTCATACAGAGTTGATTTTGGAAAAAGGTTTTCTCCACACCCTGAAAACTGAGTATACTGTGCATATAGAGACTAAAATTTAAAAAAAATTTTAAAAAGCACATTAATGTTTTTTTTTTTTTTCATAGCCTGGTCAGCAAACCCATTTACTTTGTGAACATCTTCTCATGAAATTGGACTGGTCCCACACAGACATACCTACACACACACGCACACACACACACATACACACACACACACACACACACACACACATATGCATGCACACATGCACACACACACACACCACCACCATTCACAGCTGGTTGCACCAGTACAGAAAGCAACGAACTTATAGTAGCGGGATAGAGGGTGGGCTTTATGCAACGCAAGGTGATTTTTTTGTTTTGTTTTGTTTTGTTTTTTGGAGATTCCACTCACGTCTGACATGATAATTCAGTTTAAAAACACTGAAGTCAGGAAAAAACATAATTTGGTCTCTATAATAACATAATAAATACATGAAATTAAACCGAAAAACATTTATTTTCATTAAAAGGTAGTTGAGTCTTGTACACCACATGATTTTAGTTGGAATTTTCACAAAAGAAAGAGAACATTACCTTTAGAAGTTAAAGATCATAAATCCCATTCAAAGAGAATATTTGACAGAAAGTCTTGCAACACTAGGTCTTGTCATTACACAAACATTAATTGGCTTCTAAGATGACTTCTTTCATTACTTTGTATATCAAGAATGTAGAGGCATTTACTGTTTGATTTGGTGCAAAGGTTGCAAATTGATTGTGAGATTTCTTTTTTGTTTTGTGTTCCCAAATGTTGGATTAGAACTAAACAGAGAGGCATAAGACTTGTTATTTTCTGATATTTCAAACGCACATTTAACCTTTTTATGATGTTGTAAGAATGTGTGTTCCTTTCCTTGCAGATTTTATTTATGGGTTTGTTTGCTATTACATTCAGCCTAAGGACCATAAAAATTCACCATAATTTTTAAGTAGGTCATCAGTTGTCTGTCTAATACACGAAAAGGCATAGAAGAGATGTAGTCTGAATTACAAATGAAATATCATGACAAATGTAGTACCTTTAGTCATATTTGGCTATTCACTTCATTACTGGTGTATATTTAAAATATAAAGGATAGAAAAGGTGAGGTGATGCAGTCTGGCTGCATTTATTAAACAGTAAATTAGAGAAATCTGGATTTGATTATTTGGTAATTTAATCATTCGCGAGCAGAGAGCAGGAACAAAAGAAAGAAGCAACAGGTAGGGTAACTGCTATTTCTAGTTAAAACCCTGACACCTCAGGCTTTATAGATGTAGTACTTGCGTAGAGGTGTATGTGTGTGTGGATAAGGCCACGCCATCGTCTGTGCGGTACTAAATAATGACTCTGTCTGAGCTGCATGCCCTCTGGGCCCTCCTGTCTGCCCACCAATACGCAAAAACGGACACACAGTCTCACACTGTTCTGGCTAGCCACGGCTGGCTGATTCTTAAATGTCAGATGACTTTACTCCTGGAACAATATTTATTGAGCCCAGTCCTTTTCTCTCTTTTATACAAAATTGCTAAAAAGGAAATCTGCTGTTCTGAATTAAAACTTAATTAAAATTGTACGTTTGATTGCAAACCTGATGATCAATCCTACCACCGTTCCCCCTCCTCACCCACTTACCATCTACAGCTGCTACAGCTGCAAGTTGAGAACAGGTTAGATGGTTTTGAATTTTTCTGCAACTACGTTATTTCATGTTTTGTAGATAAATTTAACTCAGAAAGCTATTTTTGAGTAAGTTTGTGCAGTGATTAAACTTATGTTTATCTTCTTGGCATGGGTAAGTTTTTTGTATTTTACCTTTAATATATTTACACAAGGACAAATAAGGTGAAGAAAGACCTTGTTCCGGCTAAACAAAATTTATGGTACACGGCAATGACTTACAGATAAGGACTTTACTGATAAATCAAAGCTATTTCAACATTTTTTTTCCAATGGAATTAAATGCCTAAAGCATAATAAAAAAGATATATTTTATATATCTTATTTCCAAGCCAACTAGAACACATGGAGAAAAACAAAACAAAACAAATGGGTAACCAGTACTTTTGGAATTTTTGGAATAAAGTCTTCCCAGTGCTTTTGCGCAATAGTTTTATGAGGCTGACCTGGGGAAAATAAAATAAAAAACAAAATGAAAAAAAATTCCCAAGATTAGACAATATTTGTTCCCGCCACCCATCCAACGTCAAATGTCAGTTTATCTGTTTTGAGGTCATGAGGCATGCAGCCTAGCAGAGAAGTCCAGACCTCCCTCTCGCTGGCACCCTGTTCCAGCTCTTCTGGGGCAATGCCTTGGTGTTTCCAAGCCAACCAAGAAATTTAATCCCTTCAGCATGTCCTGGGTTCATCATGGTGCCTCCTATCAGTTGGACACATCCAGAATACATCCTCTGGAAGGTGTCCTAAGAGACCCAGACCACCACAATTGGTTCCTCTCAATATAGAGTAGCTGCAGGTCTACTCCAAGTCCCTCCTAGACGACTAAATTTCTCACCCTCTCTCAAAGGTGATCTTGTTTTTTTGTTTTGTTTTTTTTTTTTAGTCAGTACCCTCAGTTCATGACCACAGGTTAAGGTTGGAACATAATGTAATTCAACTGGTAAACAGAGAGCCTTGATGTTTGGCTTAGCTCTCGTCACCACAAGTGACCAGTATCAGTTCCACACCAACGCAAATGCCACAGTGATCTTCCTAACAATCTCCCATACTCCCTACTTCCTTCACTTTTAAACAAGACTCAGAGAAACTTGAAATTTTCCGCCTAAAAAATAGTACCTCATCCCCAACTATCGATAATTGTTAGAGGACTAATCATTTTGGCCATAGCATATTGTTTTTTTCTTGTTTCATCTGAACACATCAATTAAATATCTCAATATAGCCTAATGGAGATTTGTGCTCATTCTTTGGAAGCAAATAATGTATTAAACAATGTGTACTTTTGGATATTGTAACTTCTATGGAAAAGTTAATGGTCTTGTTTGATTTAATAAAGGAAATAATCACTTTGGCCTTAAGCAGTTGCAGTGAGGTTGTCCAATTCTGATTTTGACTTGTCCATGACAAGAGGTGTTTTGTGTTTTGCCTAAATAAACTGCCTCCACATTTACTCCCATTTCTGCATACAACACACACACACACAAACACACACACAAACTCTAATTTCCTATATTTTTGGGGACTTGTCATAAACATACCCTCACCATGACAACAAAAGACCCTCACCATGACAACAAAATGTATAAACCAAATTCTAAAGGCCTTTGGACACTGCCATGGCAATAAACGACATTGTCAGGGCAGATAAAGTGAGATTTTCTTTTGTATATTTATTCAGGCCGAGGCCTTGTAAGAGAGTTTTCTGACACCACCAAGGTTTGATGGTGAGCGAGAAGCTAAAGAAATGATAAAGACAGTTATTTAAACTGCCTGAATACTTGTCATCATTTCCATGGCTCCAGCAGGACAGAAGAAAGATGAGATGTAAAAATAAAAAAAAATAAAAAGAAGGCTTGTGCAGGATATAGAGAGCAGACTGAGGAGCATGACTTTCCCTTCCTTCCCTGCTATGTGTACTTAGTAAGTGAATTAATATGGGGAATAGCTCAACACAACTTGTATATTCTCCAACACACATTCAGTCAGAATTTTTCGTATGCATTTTAAAATCAGCTATTAGAAAACAAATGTTATACAGAGAAAATTTGCAACAACCTGTGCACAGACTCAACATGGTCTACCCGTCAGTCATTATTAATAGCAAAAACTTAGGCAGTGAAACTGGTCCTACTAGAGGAACCACAACGCATTTCAGAACCATCCCAGAGGTGATCTATCACTCTCCTTCATCATAAATATGTGTCAACTCTGTCTGTACTTACACAGGTTCACACCACAAACAGAC
>JAOWBL010025177.1:0-24358 GCA_028564865.1 Zenarchopterus dispar
GGTGGGTGGGGTAGAAATGCCCAGCATAAGAGGCCCCCCAGCAGTCTAAACCTATTGCAGCATAACTAACCACTAAAAAACTAGTTACATTGTAGTGTTGAGATTAAAGAAGTATTAAATTCTTTAAAGCATTGAATGTGGGGCAGCTGCAAAGTTTCACCTCCCTGTCCAAGATAAGACCAAGGCTATGTCACCAACTTGCATATATATGTGCGTCAGAGTTGGCCAGACAGAGAGAGAGCAGGCTGTAACTCTCCAGACGTCTATATGATTATTCAAACGTTGGGCATTAATAAAGAGTTTTGATGTGAAGACTGAGTCACCAGATCTTTTCTCATCAACCAACTCAGGGGGATCAAGGCAGTCGGTCCCAACAATTTTGGGGGCTTGTTCAGCAGGAGAAGGATCTTTGCTGGCTTGACCAATTCGGACCCTGACCAGTGACAATCTACCCAAACCAGCCAAGATGACAAAAAGGTAAGCAGAAACCTGTTATCTCAAATTCTGCATACTGGCTGTGTTTAAAAATGTGGTTTGGGTGGAGAATCGCTGCGTTGCTAAAAGTCTGACCAAGGTTGAATAATCTGGAAAATTAAAGGGGACTGAAGTGTTGATTTAATTAGTCAAAGGCACGCGCGAGCGTAGTCCTGGCCACGGGGGTTGGAGTCCCTGTGAGCCATGGAGGTTGGAGTGCCCTGTGAGAAAATTGTTAAAGGTCTAGAAAGGAAAAGTTAGAGGTTGCGGAAGTCTTGGTACAGAATGTACGAGGTGGTACAAGAGGCATCAGGAGGAAACAGGAGAGGGAGGTGTCCCAAAACCTTCTAGAGGTGCATAAAGGCTAAAAGACAGACTAAGTACATAATGCACTGGGAACTACAGAACAGGGGTAAAGGGAAAATCAGTCTGGTACAGGGTGTTCTGGGGCCAGAGTGTGTGAATTGACAGAGAGCGATGAAAGAGTGTCATAGACTTTGTGTCCTAGGTGTGGCAACCTCGGTGAATCTGACGAGATAAACCAGCAGCTGGGTTAGAGTCCCTCAAAAAGGAATAAAGGCAACTGGGTTGGAGTCCCAGGAAGGAAATTAATAGGGTAACAGGACTACCCTCCAAGGGGATAAATGGAAGGTGAATTTGACAGAGAGCTGAATGATGATGGGAGGGGTCTTGGGGACCCGATGGTATGGAAGCCAGTCAGCTTCCAATTGAATAAGATACTGGCTGTGGGAGCAGGATGAACTCCTGATGAAGGTAAAGAAAAAATAAAAGAGCAAATGATAGAATGTGTGAAGAAAGTAATGAATGAAAAGGAGGTGCGTGATGACATGTGCATGTCACTCAAAGATATGTTAAAGGAGACGTGGAAAGAACTGAAAAATGAGATTCAGGAAATTAGTGGAAAGGACCAGAAAGCCCATTGGTGGGAAAAAGAAAAAAAATGGAAAAAGGTTATGAAGGAAAAAGAAGAAATAAGCAGGATATTGTATGATGCATGGGTGTGTTTTAAGTGCACCGAGGATCTAAATCAAGTAATAAATAAGTCAGAAATAGATCAAAATGTGGGCTCGCAGGACAAGGTAAGGTCACCCTCCAATATGAGGAAAAAGAACAGGGACCCTCCACCTCACCAGCACCAGTTACGGCAGGTTTGTATCTGGTATTGACAGTTATGGGGGGAGAGTTTGTGGTAGAATCTGCTTCCTGCAGGAACCAGAACCCATTTTTGGAGGACAAAAAAAGAACCAAAGACAGGTGAGTGGAAACATGAAGGAATGGAGCAGTTTGCAGATAGACAGCAGAGACAAAAAGGTAAGTTGAGAAGAGTTCAAGCAGTCCAAGAAGCAAAGCTTGTGGGGAAAGTATAAGTACCCCCGTACAGTAGAACATAAACATGTAGAGGTGGCAGGAGTAATATCGGGAATATGGAAGGAGGAGGAATTCGAGGAAGAGCTGGAAGAGGCAGGAAGCAAAGGGGAAGAATATGAGGAAGAGCCATGTCCAAATTTGATGTTACTGAAAGAGAATGAGAAGCAGGAACTGACAGAGACCCAGACAACACTCCCTTCACTCAAGTGGTAACTGAAATTGGAAAAGCCATGCAACTTAAGTTCCCTTTCGCATCAACCACAGGGATCCCAGTTTTGACATATGATCCAAAAGATATTCAGTCCAATGTTCCATGCCTCCACAAGGGGCAGAAGGACAGTGATTGGCCACAACACAACCAAACATAACACAGTGGGCCGACATATATTGGGGACTATTGAAACCAGAGACACCTGACCACACTGGTTTGCTCTCGGAGTACTTGGCGTGGGGGTGCTGGATTTCTTTCCTGGAACCCTACGCCCGTCCACCTGACCCCCTTCATGTAACACTCTTCTATGATCAGGAGTCTTCTGACTGGTATAACAATGCATTCAAAGACAAAGTGAAGGGCACGGAATGGTCGGTCAGAACATCCGCCATTTATGTAGGCCCAGAAGGGGTGGTGGGGAAAGTCAAGCTCATGTCGGAACAACTATTCTGGTATGAGATGTCGGGCAATGCAGCACCTCATATTCCTCTAGCAGTCCACCCAGCACATCAGGCTAAAGACTTAGGGCCTATGACCAAGAGGTGCAATGAGGCCACAGGCTGGCATCCAACTCAAATTCCCCAAGTAAGTTACTCGCTCGCCTTAAAGGCTTATTGTATTGTATGTGAAAAGACAGACCTTGTTCTCCTTGAGCTGAGCACTTCCAAATTTCTCGATTTCATGGCAGAGAACAAACAGATCATGAGGAAGTAGCCGACATGTTGACCTCCTTACCGGACACCCTGTGGTCCAAAGGACCTAACGATGTGGGATTTTATGTGGAGTGTCCTCCTATCACCTTTCAGGTCTCCTGCACTGAACCTATTTTTTGCAGAATCAAAAACCAGTATCCACATAAACCAGTAGCAGCGAATGGAATTAAACACACTGTTGAGGGTCTAGTGCAGTCAGGCATCTTGGAGCCTTCCCAGTTGGCATGGAACACTCCCATCCTCCCAGTCGAAAAAGCAGGTACCAGCAAATATCATATGGCTCATGACTTGCGATGAATCAACGCCATTACCACCACCGCTACCTTAACCGTACCCAAGCCCTACACAGCCCTGGTGAACTTGACACCAGAAGTCATAGTTCACCTGTATTGACTTAGCTAATGCATTCTCTTGCCTGGCCCTAGCTGAACACATGCGAGACATCTTCTTATTCATGTTTGACGGTCACCAGCTCCGCTACATGAGGGTTCCACAAGGGTTTATGTTATCGCCAGGTCTTTTCAATCTTGTTCTGAAGGTGACATTGGCAGGTTGTCCTTTACCATCATAAAATGTAAGGGACATGATTCCTCTAAAGGACGGGTGGCAGAAGGAAGCCAGCAGGCTGATGCAGCCGCAAAGAGAGCAGCAGGATACCAATCTACTTGGATGATAGTCACGGTAAGTAAAGAGGCAGTGGAACTGTTGCCCAAAATCACCATAGATGTAGTCAGGGAAGCACAGGAAACAGCCTCTTCTTAGGAGAATACAGTATGGCAGCAAAGGGGAGCAACATGCTAAGGAGGTGTCTGGAGATGGATCTCTGGTGCTACCCCCGGGTATCAGGAAAAGTGTGCTAGAAGAACCTCACAGTCTAGCACACGTGGGACACAAACAGATGAACAAGAACTTGACCCACTGGTGGCACCCTTTCCTCCCAGACATGACCAGAAAGTTTGTGAAAGAATGCCAGGTATATACTATCTATAATCCAAGATCCACGGTAAAACTTCACCTTCCCACTCCAGGTAAGACCAGGACAGGAAGTAATTATTGACTACACTGATATGGGAGAAAGAATAGAAGGTAAGAGGTATTTACTGGTGTCGGTTGATGCATTCACTGGGGGGCCAGAAGCATGGCCTGCCAAAAGAGAAGACAGTCAGATGGTTGTTAAGCGCTTAATCAACCACTACATTCCACGACATGGGTTTCCTGAAAGAATAAGATCCGACAATGGGAGCCATTTTAAAAATTCAGATTTGCAAAAGGTGGAAGCAGCGTTAGGAATAATGCATTCCTTCAGAACAATATACCACCCTCAATCGTATGCAAAAGTAGAAAGAATGAACCAAAACTTGAAAACAAAATTGGCTAAAATCTGTGCACAGACCAAATTAACATGGGTGGCGGATCTCCACATAGCTCTTATGAACCAAACAACAGGTTTTACACCTGAAGAGCTGCTCACAGGAAGACAGTTTCCAGTGCCAGTCACCGCCCTGATGATGGGAGAAGAACCACATGTACACGTATCAACCATACTTTAATGAACTAAAAGCTTTGGTGTCAGCATTTGCATCATAAGTGACAGACGTGGAGAGGCAGAGACTGCAGCGCAGCACACTGCCGGCTGGGTCCTACTGAGGGTGATCAAAAAGAAGTGGACCGAATCTTGGTGGACGGGACCATTCAAGGTGACAGAGAGGATGTTGCATGCAGTGAGACTACAAGGCAAGGGAGACACGTGGTTCCATATGAGCCAGTGTGCAGAGACACCTGAACCGTGGTCACCATGCACCATCCAGAGGGAGCAGGTGACGGAGGCAGTCGCCCACACACCACCCAAAAAGGGGACGCGGCCGAGGACCTCAACAGGCAGATTCTCAACAGAAGGGCAGAATAATCCCCTGAGTTTGGCTTTCTGGATAAAGTAATCTACCCTCAGACAAGCAACGTGACGAATCTCGGCTGAGATATGCTCTGAAGAGGACCCAAATTTCATGGCAAATGAAGTCAGAAATTCAGTTAATGCCAAGGGACTCAAACTTTTTACAAATAAATAAAAATATCTTCCCATTAAATCCTTGGAGAGTTCTTAAAAAAACACACACACACATTTATACCTATATGTTATATTGAACTCTGCACATTTGTAGAAGTGTTAGCACAATAAGAAAATACACATGAAACAAATATTTAATCTTTATTGATCTATTCTGCGTGCTTAGACTCAGTTCTGGATATGTGTTGATTATTTAAAATTAAGAATGAATGTAAACAGACATTAGAAAAAGAAAATTTATTAGCCAGCATGTTATTACACACACATGAATATGACCTCTGCATTTGAAGTTGTCAATATACTACAATAACTGAGCTGTATAGATACAAACTATCAAAAGTGAATACAAGGGCCATTTTTAGTTCAATTCAACTGAAATTCAAGCTATTTGGTCAACGGTACCTCAGCTCTGGTTCACGGCAGTTATCATGATGCAAAAGAGCACTTGACAGTGACACCACTGCACATCTTGCTCCCAGTCCAGGAAATAAACGAACAGTCTTTGGGCTCCATGTTTACAAGCTCTGAAAACTTCCTACATAGTGATATTAGATATCACCAACAGGGGCTGAAATAATTCTTAAAAAACAGATGACATAACAATTAATCTGACATATTTCTGTGTAAAACTGTTTTATCAGCAACATTGTACGTTTACATTTTGGAGTTTTACTGTAAGCTGCACATGATTGGTTTTCTTTCTAAAACAACCATCTGAGCATCATCAACCAGAGGTGTCCCACAGTTTGCCTGATCAGATGAACAAAGCAATGTTGTGGAAATGTGGTCAAACCAGAGTGTCAAATAAATACTAATAGAAAACTCTGAAAGACTCAGTGTCAGGCATAAAACAATGGTATACTTCAGCAATGGACATTGATTAACATCACAAATAAGCAGCTTGGTCCATATTCTGATGTATACTTTCAGGAACTTAAGTCAAATACAAAACATAAAATGTTAATTCCTTTAATTTAAAATAAATTCAGAGTGAACTATCATAACAGGAGTTTTTTTTTTTTTTTTTTGTTAAGTACTCAGTTCCGTCTTTTGTGTTCATCCAAGCATTGAAATGAACATGACAACGCCCATGAACTGTGTGAAGAGAATAAGTGGAGTGAAGAAGGACCACACCGGCCAGAGAGCAATGTTGAAGCTGCAAAAAAAGCACATGAACAAATGTTAACACAGATGCTCCTTGTTTTGCCAAAGTATTACAGTTACTGATGACTGAAAATGTGGCAGGCAGTACAATACTGAACTGTGGCACATTTTAATTGCAGCTGTAAAAGGTAGTTTAATAAAATAGCAGAAATATAAACCAACTTTAATGGTTTTATATTAATGCTGTCACGGTTTGCCCATCATCCAATGAATGAAGATGAAATTCTTCTATGTTTCTTTTAGTCATATTTAGTTTTCACAGGAGAATGCAAGTCCACTGTATTAAATGCCAGCGAGAATAGAACGAACATTGTGTTATTTCCTGGTCATATGAGACGGACTAAATCACAAGAGGTCAACCTCCAACAAAACAACCGTAAAGTTTGAGATCTCTGAGATACCTGATACTGCTAAGTACTGTAATCTTTTCAGAAGTTGCTGCTGCAGGTGTGGGACCTTATGCACAATATTTAGAAAATGGTTATTCTTAAACCTGGGTTTATCCGGACTCTTGATATGTGATTGTGATTAATAATTTTCATTTAGGTAACATTTTAAACTTAGCTGGTCACTGCTGCCTAAGAGAGAGGAAATGAAGGTACAGCAAAACGAAGGAAGCATGTTTCACTTCCAGGCACAGGTGTGGATATTTTTTATTGTCCTTGACAATTAAAAGGCTTTGAAACAACGTCATTTGCTTTTTTCCTCATTCATTCTTTGACTCACTGGACATATTATGGTCTCATACATAAAACCTTACAATTAAAAGAGACTGCACTACAGCTAATGCTCTGTGTCTGACCGAGCTTTTTGCAAAAATAAATTCACAAAGAAGAAGTTTGGTGTTTGTTGACTTAATTTAATACCTAAATGTAATTTAAGAATGTCCTGAGCATGGTCCTTGTTTTTTTCATGTCTGCCAGAATCTATGTTCATGTGGTGTTAACGGGGCACAAACTGAGTAGAGAAAAAAAAAAGTCCTTACTCCCTTACCGATTTACATCTGCTACATTTTAAGGAACATGAGAGCACATCTGAACATTAAACACAATGTGCTATCATCCATGGCACATTATTATTATTATTTTTTTTTGCTATTTTACCTGCATGACGCAGCAATAAAGGCTGCAGTGGTGATGGGAGGAATGGCAGGGTACTCTTGGTCATAGTGCTGGATCCCTTTGAACCACTCCAGGTACACAATACAAAACATTGCCAGAGACAAGCAGATCCCAAGGAGTATCAGACCAATGTTAAACCACCAGCTGGAAAAAACAAGGTGAGGCACATTTATAACAGCGGCTTTGACTGTGTTGAAAAATACAAAAAGAATACCACATCACAAACAAATTTCAAGCAAGTTTAAGTACTAGTGCTTTGATCAGTATCAAATGGACCATACAAAAACTTTCACTGCAAAAAACAACATTGACTATGACAATGCACCTTCTGAATCGTAAGGCTGTCCAAAACATGCTTATTGTCTGACTGAGTTACACACACAATGTCCCATTGTCAATTTTCTTTATGCTTACGGAGTAATGACATCATGCTATAATATTTTACTCCACAATAATTATGACTGAAAACAATATGTGTCTATCAAATTTGCTTCAAGAGCAACAAAAGAGTTTATTCATATTGTAGCAAAACTCAGCTACTAAGAAGTTCTCCCCAGCAGCACCCAACACACAATAATTTTATCCAAACTAGTTTACTCATAAACTATTCCAATATCAGTATTTCTCCTATCATTATATTTGGAGGTGGTAGTGGGGACAACAGGGGTAAACTTGAAGGTTAAGTTGAAAACACTCTCATGACCCACCAATCTGCAACAACCCCCATGCTCTCACCTAAACCTAAGGGAAATACTGTGCACTGGATGCCTGCTAGCAGCCTTTATTTCGGGGTCTCTAGTCCGAGCTGCACCGCAAAAAAAAGAGAAATGGTTATGAGCAGAGTGGATGCAACTGGTCCAATCTCTGCTACTGCAATCATCTGAACCGCTGCCCGCCAGCTCTCCCTGCAGCTAAGCCCATCGACACCACACCACCACAACATTAAAATTTGAGTTTCAATTTCATATGAAGGAATATTTGCCTACTTTTAGGAAGTGTGGTCTACCATCTTACTTACGCATTGAGACTCATGTTGAACTAAGATTCGTTGCAGTTCCTCAACTGACCGCTAGTGGGTGGCTCCAAAACGTGAGTCAATCTCCATCGACTCCCATGTTAAAATGTCAGACTTTAGAGCAGAAATAAAACTATTTGCAGCCTGGTTCAAAAAATGTTTTGGTCTCAATCGCTTGATTTCACATCCATGACAAGTCTGATGGGGTAAACTGTTTTGTACCACACCAGGAGAGCTTATATAAAGCATTAAAATTATTTCTAATATGATTGATTGACAGTCAACTCAGCCAATGGCTAGCAGTTATCAGTTCCTCATCCGTAGTCGTCATGCTACCGTGCTTAGCAAAGTAACCACCCATTTATATAAACCCAGCTACGTCTAAATGTGACGGTCATATTTGATTTCGCCATTGTCCAACAGCATCTTAATGCAATAAATGCATTAAGATGTGGAGGATGCCAGTTACTTTTATGAGATATGTAAACACCTTAATCAAAGTATGACATCCTGCTGGAGTTTTCATGGCATTTAGTGGCAAAAGATAGCAGACGTCCACTGTTTTCATTTTAACTGTGCGCATTGCCATGAGGAGGGTGCACAAGGCCTATAGAGGTAACTGAGCTATGCTATGTAGCATGTAACTGCAGAAAATGAAATTAATTTTTTTAAAGCAACTTACATAAACACAGCAACCAAAACATTGTATTAAGCTGAAAAATTGATTATTGCTGTCTATGTAAATGTAGTCACTGTCAGACATCAACAACAAAGCTAGCTCACAAAACGACAGTGGACATCATGGCAAAGGCAAGTAAGAGAGTCTCGAGAAAGTAATGACCGATGACCAAGAGACCAAACTCTAACCTTAACATCCATAGACCCAACCGCTGAGCTAAAAGTTGCAAAAGTCCCTTTGTGGTGCTTTGATTCAATCTTACTTTACATTTATAGGTTTGTATCAGTTTCGTAAGACACTCACCCTTTGACATCATTGCTTTCCATGATGACACTGAGAAAATCTGCATAGTAGGTCACAACTATAGATGCCACAATCCAGAAAATTGAGTGTTTGTTAATGCGAGGTAGTGGTTTCACATCTTTTTCATCCTGACCTGAAAGATAAGTCAAAGTTTCAAAAACAGTATCAACTTATTAAGAAGCAATATCATTGTATAAATTCTTCAAAAGTATGAAGGCTTAAGTTTATTTTTAGCAGACATTCAACACAATTTCAGTAAGTACCACTTAAATGTTATATTACATTTCAGAACTAATGAACATTTGGGTCTTTTACTTCATCTGTGAGTTTATTGTTGGTTCAACACTAATAAACTGGATAACTAAAAGAAAAGTGAATAGTAAGGAGACACTTAGAGGATTACAAGGTTTCTCCATGGTTGCGTTTTCACTCTTTACCCAAATTTAAATCAGAATATGAGATTTATCTTGCATCACTAAACAGAAGGAGCTAAATCCTCTTCTTTCAGAATTAAGCAGCTTCTGAGGGGAAACTAATATGTTTCTTTGAGATAATCTTGCCCTTTAGAATGCTATTAATCTATATAATTTACTGGTTGATTTAACATAGAGACTTTTTTGGCTGTTGAAGTGGTTAAGCATGCTGGACTACTCTGAACAGAGTTCACAATGAACTCAACTACTTAGGTGACCAACTTCATCTTCATTTTAAGTTATCCAACAGCCTCTCTTCTGGTTCTGTCACCAAACAGATGTTTCAAGAAGGATCTCTGAATACACATTTATAGAAGCAGACATATGAAAAAGAAACTAAACTTTGTTTTATATATGAGGCGTTACTTATGAGATAACTGAAATAAGTAAGCAAATATCCCTCTGATTCTCTGAACTTTGACTTGGGCATTTCAACACCTTGATTCTTTTCATCTTCAGCTGCTCTGTTGCACAGAGCAGCTGCTCTGTTGCACAGAGCAGCTGATTGCATGACCAATTCTTAGCTAAATTTTAGTGTCAAATTTGTGTTTCTGAAAGAGATTTTAAGAGTTGTGAGATTTATTCAGATGCAACCTTTTAATCTAAGCTGTGCGATCATGTTCATCTCAGAAGAAGCAGGGTTTCTCCTGGCAACTTTAATATTTTTTCGTTATTCTTAATTGTGCTGTCACAAGTGTGACATAGAATTAGGGTCTGAAATGTAGCTCTTGGATTTTCAGCATTTTCCTTCAGCATTGAACAGCCTGAGCCTGAAGAAAACTTGGTAGATGTCCTCCCTTGGGAATACTGGCAACTGTCTTGAAAAGCTTTCCAGTTGAGAATAATCTCTTGCTAACAAATGGTAAACTCCATATGTGCTGGATAAGGTCTCATAACTCTTCCCAAGTATCTTAAATCCCCCAGAGTAGTAAACTTCATAAAAAGTTCTGCTGTTACAGAGGTGACAACACTTGAAGGTGATCAGTTAATCAAGTGCATCTAATTAACAACAGTGGGCTTTTACTTTTCCTGTTTTGTCTGTGAAAAAAGTAAAGATGTATTTAGTTTTTCCACATGCAGTTTTGGCATTTGGCCCTAATTTTTACTACATGAATGATGACACAGTGTAACGTGTCCTGCATTGTTCAGTTGAGGTTACATGGACCTAATTTTAAGATCTAGTAAGGACCACGTAATTTATACTATTTCACAGCATCTAATTTGTTTGAATTAAAGGACAGAGTACTTTATTTTTCCCCTGACTGGTATTGTTGGGTAATTGCAAATGCATTTTGAATAAGGTTAATGTTTTATCAGTGTGCCTTGTTTGATTCATATTATCATCTCAAATCATGTCATGAGAAAGTACAAGATATACTGTACAGCGTGTTTCTTTATTTGACCCGTTTCTGCATGTGATAAACATAAGTATCTGACGACACCCAGCTACAGACTGTGTACAACAGCCACAGAGTTGGGTCAAAACGATCTCTACTCCCTGGTTAAAAGGACCCTTAAATGTCAGATGATAAAACACTGATTCTGACACAAAAACTGTGGGTGTTGTCTCTCTGGTGTGATAAAATAAGATCTTTATTATTGTCAATACATATCTTACAAAACACACCGAAACTTGTTCTCTGCTTTTAATCCATCACTAGTTATACTAGGAGCAGTGGGCTGCTGCAGCACCCGGCGAGCAGTTGGAGGTTAAAGGCCTTGCTCAGGGGCCCACAGTGACCTGTGTTAACCTGGGGGATTGAACCTGGGTCCTCCAAGCCCAACCCCACCTAGGCTACCACTCCCCAGATTTGGATGTAACCATTCTCTGTACTCCTTGCAAGTAAAACCATCTAAAATCGAAGCTTCTGACTCTGAGTCTCTTTGTGTGTTAGGAAACTATGGTACGACCTAACAGCAATCTTCTACAGTCCTGTTTCAGAAAAGTTTCCTGACAGGTACGTGCATAAATAAAACCTATGTTCTGGCAAAGTCATGACTTGGTCCAGAGACAAAGTATCTCTTATTATGTTACCAAACTGACAAAGCGTTTGTTCACAGTCAAAACAATCAAGAATTGCTGGATTTCTGCCAGTGAGGACCTCAACTATGGACAATCTCCACTGTACAAACCACCCATCAGACACATAGTACAAAAATGATCTAAGAGATGATCCAACCAGTTTCCATGTTTTATTTTACATCTTAAAGTGCTGGGATTTGGTTAGATATGTAGTAAAGGAAAACATTGCATTGTTTAAAAAATAGGGGTGTAGCAAATGAACAGAAGTTACCAGCAACGACAAGTTAGTTAATAAGTAACTTAAAAGGTGTATTTTGGCATAATGGCAAAGAAAACATTCTGGGTTAATGTTATAAATTCAATTGTCAGATTTTTTTTTTTACTTTAACACTTGAAAGATGTTGCGTGGAAGATCTACCTGTTATAAAAAGATATTTTATCTTTAATCCATTAAGAAAATGCCCGGTGCTTGTTTTAAGTATGATCTGATATTGCTTTATATCAATGAATTCAAATAATAAGAAAATAAGCCAAACGGTGTCTGCTTAATAAACCACACTAATCTCCACTTTGAAAATATGTACAGTATAGTGTCACCAGATCTTTGGTTATATCTGATGCCGACCAACACTATTTTTATATAAATTCAGAAAAACCCAAGTAGCCATTTATCGTTGTATCGTTACTTTTTTTGTTCGTAGCTTTTATTGCTCATTTCTTTCAAACAAGCATTTACTTTCACTATAAACGAAATGTGCTACATTTCACTCAGACGTTATCGACAAACTTTAAAAGAAACCTGTTCATTAAGTGATGAAGATTTTTTAAAAAGCTTACTTTTTTCATCTTCGGCAGCTGCTGTTTGTAAGAGAAACTCTGCATCTTTCCTAAATCTGTTTCGTAAAGTCGTTAAATCTCCATCGTTCAGCATTTTGTTGTTTCAAACATCGACTGTAGAAATTGTATAAAAATATTATTTCAACTCAAAGCTATATTAGCCCTAAACGCTACGAGCTAACTGCTGAAACACTTCCTGCCTGCAACAGAGTCGCTTCCTTATGACGCACATAAATAAACTCTAAAAAAATAACTTTTTTATTCTTAATACTTACTGTCCTTGTAAGAAAAAAAAAAAGTTGATTTTTTTTTTGTCCTTGAAAAGAACGATCAGTAATAGTGTCTGTGTATATATCATTATTATTATTGTTTTTATTATTAGGGTTTATACTGAAGTGTTAATACAAATGAGCACGTAGTTTAACTACAACTTTAAAACAGATCACATCATTAGAAAGTAAGGGTTTCTGTTTGTAGTATGTTCGATACCTTCAGAAAAATAAACTACACTTGTTTTACATAATTCATTCAAAGTGACTGACCATATCCAGGCATAGATCCAAAGTGGATTGTCAAATTGAAGTGAAACAGATGCCAGTTTAAAATGATTATTCCTTATTTGTTTCTATTCTTTATACATTTTTCTTAAAACAGCTTGTGGTGACCCAAAGTTTACGTGGAGTTCAGTGCTGGCCTTCTTACAGAGCAGAAATCTGACTCTGCTGATACTTTTGCCCTAAATCTAAGGCATAAACAGGTCTTGTAAACTGAGGAAAAGGGAATACTTTATGATTGCTACTTCTATGGCAGCTGAAAATTTGTTTTAAAAAATGCTTTGTTTGCATTTAGATACAAATTTACTGGCTAGACCTAAAATAATTGCAGTTATTTTATTTTTTTACATGAGATATCTATTAAAAACAATAACTATGACGGCTCTAAATGTTAATCTCTTAAAGGTATTGACGTTTTTTGATGGAGAGAATTTTAACATCTGCAGTTTATCTCAACAGAGGTCATTATGCTGCAAATGCATTAAAGGTGACTTTACTAATTAGTTATACTTCTGCTGTGGTTGATAACAAAGCTACTTTATGCTTTGGAATGTTGTGCAGCTGTTAGAAATAAATATATTTATAAAATTAAGTGGCTTTTATTTTTAAAATCAAATTACCTTCTGATTAGATGATAAAAAGCACACAGTGGTTCAATAGCTCATGTATTTTCCATGCAACACATTAAACTAGAACTACATTGTTCAATGACACTTTTAAATACTATAAACTGGCACAAATTAAATCAGAATATTTGCTGACACAGTAGTTTTACAGATATTTTTTTTCTACTTTGCCAACTTTATCAGAATCTTGCTGTACCACAGCTTTGAGAATAGAAAGAAAAAGCTCAATGCATAAAACAATATACAGTACATTTGTTACAGATACACATAAGTACCTGTGGCAAGCCTTCTTCATGAAAATCACAGTTCGTATCTCACCCAGATGTGTGCTGTGGAAGAAATTAAATATTTGTTTCTTTGCAAATGTAAAAACTAATTTGTCAGTGCCATGTGAGGTCTGAAATAAAATATAAGAATTAAGCTCTATTGAGGCCCACTGGACTAGAAAACATTGTTTAATACTAGAAAACTTGAGTAAGAGCTTGACTAAAACCCTGAGTATGCAATATACTATTACAAGTAAGCAGTGTGATGAATGAGCATCAGTGTTAAACCTGCTGGGATTAGAGGGGCTTCATAAAGCTGGCCAGATTTCCTCCTGGTGTGTGTCTGTGTGTTTGTAAAGTGAATACTCATTCTGGTCTTGGATAATCAGAAAGCATTAAAACTTCACCTGAGGCTGACACCAAGCGTCCTGCTTCTATGGAGCTTCTGTGTCTCTGGCCAAATGAACCCTGTTCGGAGCGCGTAGGAATGTGCATTAGCTTTGTCCCGTGTGAGAGTCAAATTTACCTCAGGTGCACCTCTCTCTTTTCCCTTCCCCCACAACAACATCCAATCCCACAGATAAGGTGCCATTTCACGGCCTTAACCTGTGTTCGGAATGTGCAACAGAGTATCCCTCCATCCCAGCTGTCATTTCATATATTAAACAATAGTGGCACATTCTAAGAAAATGTGTATAAAATACGTTCATCAGGACCATTACAGAACGGGACACATAATCCAGTCATAAAACCATTTATTCTTCAAGCCTGTTTCGTTTGTATAAAAACACACAAGGGAAGATGGAAACAATAGCTCTTAATTTTCAAGAGTCAATTAACAACATGTGTTATGTTCCAGAGGGAACCTACTTTACAAGCTTGACTCGATCTTTTAAAATTCTAAATTTGGGGTTTTTGTTGATCTTCTTATTGAAAAGGGATAGCACCTCCTCTTCGGATCTAAAATTCCTGTTTCCAATAAAAGAGTAGTAAGCTGCCAAAACCTAGAAGAGATGAACAGTGTCTCAACATCATGTTAAACAAAGAACAAGGCTTACTTGAAATAATATACGTATGACCAACATGCAAGTGTGTTACACAAATAAAGGTCAACAGACATCACAAATAAATGACTTTGTGGCTCACCTTCTTCCTGAGTTTCTTCAGTGATAGCTCCTGGTCAGGTGACTCTCTTAGTACTGCTTTGATGTTTCCTTTCCAGTTGAATTTTCCTGGAAGTTGGATTAAAAATATTAATTAGTTTTCCAGTGGGTCATTTCAGTACTGTCAGAGACACAACATTGACCCCTGCTGGATTGCCAGGAAATAGTCATTTAAATATTAAACTCTTCAAAAGCCTTCAAAATGAATGGACAGCTGTGTTGAAGCTTTTGACTGCTGCTGTACATCTATTCAAGTCATATATTGAACCATGTTACCTTGAACAGCTTTATCCTCAGTCTCATCTGACGCTTGTACATCAACAGCCTCTTCTGGTTCGGTAACTGAAAAAGTGAATTACAGCGCTATGTTAAAGTAAAATCTTTATATACTGCCCTCAAATGTATTAACTAACAACTCAAAGTGAATGGAAAATAAGTGTAATACCACAAAATGAGCTTTTTAAGCACACAAAATGAATGTTGAAGGAAAAAAATGTGATTTACTTTTTGATTTCTTTGCAGATATCTCATTTTCAGAACCACTGTCGTTCTCCTCTTCATCTTCAGCTTCGTTGTCACATTTTCTCCGCCTGTCCTTTTTCTTTTTGCCTGTCTTTTCTGTGAATGGATTTTCAACACCTCTTTCTGCTTTTCCATTCTTCTGCTGACGGGCCTCTTTACGCTCCCGTTTATTCAGCTTTTTCTTCTTTTCCTCAACATTAAGTTGATCGTCCTGCTTTTCAGGTCCATTACCATTTTTTTGGATCTCAGCCACTGTCTCTTTATTTTCTTTGGACTGCTGTGTGGCCTCTGAAACCTAAAAGATAATGGATAAGTGATGAAAATCACTTGTGATACTAAACAGTTTTGTGTAATGAATCTGTTAGCTAATCTGTTAACTGTTAAAATAGGGTCGTAAACACATCTCTGCTGTGTTTCTCCTTGTCTGTTGGAAACATACGCTGATTCAAATGATAGAATTAAGAATCAGGTAACCTGAATGTGTTGTTACTATGGTAACACAAATAAATTTCTCTTTGTTTCTGCTAAAACATTTGTCAAGAACTTCCAATAAAAACATGCTAAAGGGTTGCAAGAGATTCTAGCTTTCAGACACCATTTCAGACCTTAAACAGAGTATAAGTACTTTGTAATTTTACCAAGATTCAGCCCAAAATTCCATTTCAGGTTTATTCCTGAAATCTAAACAAGCCTGATGCTATCTGGAGTAAAACGCTGTGATAAAACATCTGCATTCAAAAGTAAAACTTTATCTGCTCTTTGCTGATAAATCAATATTCACAGGAAACAAAGCAGAAGGGTAACTTACATTATCAGCTGCTGAAAGTATATCCCACACCTCATCATGTAAACTGGTATTGGATATTTTTAGACTGTTCTTCATCCAGTTCTGTTGAAAAGAAAACAAACAAACATGCAAAGTGATTAGTTTGTGTGTACAAGCCTCAGTAGGAGTGGAGATCGCGCTGTCATATCACATTAAACTCTTAGAAAAGTTTCCATGTTTAAGGCTTTGTTTTTTCCTGTACATCAGAAGTTTAAGCTAGTTGTACTGTGTACACTGCCTTTTGTTGTATATATTAGATGTGTAATTATGGATGAATGGTGTTATAAGGCTAAGTGCAGCACGGTTTCAAATGGCTGTAAATAACAGAGATAATGAGATACCTTTTTAAATATAAACATGAAAAGCAATGCAATGGACTTATATCTACCTTACTTACATTGTTTACTTTAGGCCTTCACCTATAGAAATGCCATTTTTAGACTGGGACTGTGTTTACTTAAACTACTGTTCAGTTTTGATCTCTGTTTACAGTTGGGGTTTTTTTAATCACACTTACTTGAAGCCTCTTTATATAACAATATTGTGATTAAAAGACCGGAAACAGTCGTTTGATTTGTCATTGATTTGTCATGCCCTTTGCTACAATTTGAAAATATTAAATCTAAACATGAAAATATCAATACTGTACATCTTCATGACCAGATTAGTTTATGTTGTAAAACTGTGCAAGACTTTTAAAGCAAATGCTACATATTTACATGAGTGATGACACATTTGAGTGGAGGTACCCAATCAGGACCACAGCTCCACTCTTTGCTTAGGATCTTATGTGGATTTAAACTATTCAAAACCTGTGTCTTCTATAAATAAAGCTTTGCAGCTTCAGTTGATAACTCATCATCTAGTTTCCATGTTTCTTTATTTTTGGCTTCTTATGATGCACCTTCCCTTCACTTGTTTTCCACTTCTGCGGCTACCAATATTGCCCCACAATGCAATGAGCATCTGTCTTTCTACAGTCTATGCTCCCCTCCACCAGCATCTTCATACCCATGTTTCTCTTCATCAAATAAAAACTTTTTATAAAGAGACGACACTATCTAACACAAGTATCATTGTAAAAACATAAAACACTTCTAGTCTTTGGTAACACCAACCTGGAACTTGGCTTTCTTCCTTGGTACATTATCATATGTACTAACTTGAAAAAGCACATCTCTCAGCTTGGCACTGACTCCAGGTTTGTTCATGGCTTCGTGGACTTTCTTTGGGAAAAGATGCAAGAAAAAAAAATCAGAAGGAAGAAAAACATCCATTGTTCATATACATAATACCCTCGGATGAGCAGTTTACCTGTATCCACTCCTGCTGTTTCACATCTCCTTTGTTTGCCTTAGCCTCGTATCCTTTGCCTCCATACTTCTGATCTTCACTAATACATTTATTATGGTTTTTGTAGTCGTCCCCCCTGCGTAACACATACAGATAAGAGCAGTTGAAAACGTTGCCACCAAGCGAGGGATGTGTTCATATCTAGAAGACTGTGCGAGCAGGACAACGTAAACAATTGGTCAACCAGTACCAGAAGTCTTTTCCACAGTCGATACAGGATAAGACCTGGCATCCACGACACATGTTCACGTGTTTATCAACCTGAGCCTTTTTTAGGGATTCACCACACGCGTTGCAGGTGAAAAACACCATTTTTAGACGACTCTGCTTTTATATTACGCGGTTAGAGAAATTAAACAATGAAAACTAAGAGCACCAACACAAAAATAAAAAATCGGAATAACCCTCATGCGAACGCAAGAGAAGTCTGATCGTGGCGCTGACACAAGCTAACGTTAACCAAAGCTGGGAAGTTTGACAATAAAAATTTCGTGGGGGTCGTAGAGGATCTTTCGAAACGCGTAAATGTCGCGAGCAGTTAGATGAAACTTGTTTTGCTTTAAATTCGTATTTGTACGTAAACGTTCGGATTCTACTTCCTAAGAACTTTTCAAAACACACGTGACGTGTGCGCACGAAGGAGCAACGCCGTTAGTGTTCCGTAAGCAATTGCAGTTGAAGAAGAGTTCCGACAAAACCTGGAATCATGTTCGATGCTTTTACAAAACCTTTGACATTCATTAGCTGTTTGCAACTTTAACCCCGGTTAGTGGCAGAACTAACTCTATACGTTACAATAAGTTAAACTAATGCTTTGTATGCCAGGTTATTGTTCACCGTATAATGTTTACAAGTTTCAGCCGACCGTTGTACCAGGAGGTGACGTAATGTTATGACAGTAGGAAAGTGACCCATCATCCCAATGAAAGGTAGATTGACGAAATTTCGTTTTCTGTTGAATGTAATACCAGCTTTACTAAACATGCTTTATTCACAACGAATTGGCTGTTATATTTAATTTTGGCGACTTTGCGGCACAGCAGCCCACATCATTCTCTGTTGTTGGTGGCTAGCATAGGTTTTGAGTTAAATAAATAGTTTTCGTCCAATTTTCGCATGGGTGGTCTCGTGGCACAGGCACGCGGGATTCCCTGTGCTTGTTGAACGATGTAAATAAATATTGTAGCGTGTAACCGAGCGGCGGGATGGACGTAAACTCCGTTTAGCTACAGGTTATTTTTCTACCGCGTTTCGTTGATCGTTTTTGTTTTGAAGGAGAAGTCGGAGCTTAGCGGCCCAGCCACCATGGACGCCTTGTCGACTCACAGCTCATACCTCCTCCAGCAGCTCCAAGAGCAAAGGATTCAGGGACTGCTCTGTGACTGCATGCTGGTGGTGAAAGGTGTCTGCTTCAAAGCACACAAAAATGTCCTGGCCGCTTTCAGCTCCTATTTCAGGTGCACGTAATGTCTTCCTCTAGCCAAGAAAAATCCTTATCCATTTGACGTTATTGTAAATAAAGCTGGAAGGTTACAGAGTAGCCCAATGTCATAACTATGGTTTTGTTTTTCTCAGGTCTTTGTTCCAAAACTCTCCCAGTCAGAAGAGTGATGTCTTTAATCTGGTTATCCAGGATGTCAGTGGCATCGGCCAAATACTGGACTATATGTATACTTCCCATCTTGATGTTAATCAGGAGAACGTGCAAGCACTTTTGGACATTGCTCAGAGTTTGCAGGTTCCAAACGTGCAGAACATGTGCAATACTTTCCTCAAGCCTTGTCCCCCACCCGTGGAAATGCCTTCATTCGCTCTCCCAAGCATGCTAAACTCAGAACATGACTGCCTTCTTGGGAGCAGTCTTCCTCATGATGTCGACCTCCACTGTCCCTCTGAACCCCAGAGGCCCGGCTTCTACAGTGATGTGGAACACAGCAGAAAAATGCCAGTTTCTTTGCCCGGTGCCAGCTCAAACTGTGACATACCTAGCACCTCTCAGGCACCTGTAGAAAAACAACTAGTTCATGGATATAAGCTCCGTAACTTTTACAGTAAGCAGTACTTCAAACAAAGTGCCATTCAGACTAACAGTTCAGCATCAAGTCAAGGTCTGGGCCCTTTGGTGTTGGCAGAAGAGCAGCAATGTCAGCTTGGAATGAGTCAACATTCCAACAATATCCCCGTGAGCTCAGGAAACACACCTCAGGCTAACCCTCCTTGCACATCCATAGCAGTGGAAAAAAAGGATGTGTCTTCTTTGACACCCACAGAAAATGTAAACGCCCCTAACTCTGACTCGACTGATTCGATGGTCAGTAAGCCTGTTCGCCCAAAGAAGACTGTGTACCTGAAGAAATTTAATTACCTCAGATCTCAAAAGGCTCTGGAGGAAATGTCTTCAGTATCAGTCACTGAACCTGTCCTCAGCTGCCCCAGAGAGAGCCATCAAGGGCAGCCTGTGGTCCAGACTGAAGCTTCAGAAGCTCCTCTAGAAGACAGCGAAAGAGGTGTAGTGGAAGCTTCTGAGACAACTGACACCCAGCTTCCCAGTCCTCCTCCTGTAAACCAAGAAGAGACACATTTGAAGCATGTGCCAGATCCTCCACAGCAAACAGGACAAAAACAGTATTGTTGTGAGGTGTGTGGAAAGATCTTCAAACACCCAAGTAACCTGGAGCTGCACAAGCGCTCACATACAGGTATTACCCGTTTTTACTTTTTAATAATCACACTGGTATAAAGTAACACATTAAGTCTAAAATTTATTATACTTATTTTTAGACACAAACTTGCATTTGGTGTTGCAGGTGAGAAGCCTTTTCAGTGCAATATTTGTGGGCGAAACTTCTCACAGGTATTTCAGGTGTATTCTATTCGTGTTTTCTTTTGTTTTAATGTTTGGATTAGATTGAAATGTCATCTTTTTTTTTTATTTCAGGCAGGAAATTTGCAAACTCATTTGCGGCGACATTCTGGTGAGAAGCCATACATCTGTGAACTGTGTGGTAAAAGGTAATACTATATGTTTTTTTTTTTTTTAAACTAGTTCGGTCCCTTGTTTAGTCAGTTTGCTTTGTCTTAATTCGTTTATTATGCGATTATATTTCTACCTGCTGTATGAAAATGGGCTTAATAACTTCCAAGACTTGGAAATGTATGTTGTCTTAGATTCAGTAAGTTTTATTTACTTATTTATTTTTATTTTTATAGTATTTTTTCCAACTATAGTTACTATCAGAGCCGGAATATCCCTCTCTATCTTGAAGAAGCTCTTAAAAACATCTTTTCTGTCATCATCTTCTCTCTTAACTGCCAAACAGAACTAACAGAACCCAGTCTCCTTTGCTCTTCTTTTTTTAAAATGATTCTAAAACTGTACTATTAATACTGTTTTGTATATTCACAATTTGTAATTGCATTTTTCATTTAGAAATTGCACTTTTGCCATACTGAATTTTTTTTTCCAGTTTTTAGCTTGATTGTGTTCCTTGTTTTTGTAAGTCACTCTGGATAAAACTGTATTCTAAGTTTAATTTAATGTATGTAAAGTGTAATTTTGTATGTAATAGTTGCATGGTTAGGAAATGGCCAGGAATGGTGGGTGGAATCACCAAATTAAATGAAGATGGATTTTGTAAACCCACTTGTAACAGTTTCATGACAAACTGATATAAAGTTGTCTATTAATACTTAGCCTTAATGGAACTTCCAATTTTTCCAGCTTTACTGCATCAGGGGATGTTCATCGTCACAAAGTAGTTCACACAGGAGAAAAGCCACATCTTTGTGATATCTGTGGCCGAGGTATGTAACATCTCTCATGATGACTAATGCTAGTCTGAGATACTTATTCAAATTGGAAGGTGGAAAAGGGCACAATGCATATAAGACAGATGACTTCAGTGCTATGGTTTTTGTTTAGGATTTAACAACTTGAGTAATCTCAAAGAGCACAAGAGGACTCATGCTACTGACAAGACATTCACCTGTGACCAGTGTGGAAAATCCTTCAACACGCACAGAAAACTTCTGAAGCATAAGGCTCGCCATGCTGGGGAAAAGCCTCACAGCTGTGCCACCTGTGGTAAGACACAGTTATCCCTCCTAACAGACAGACATGGTATTGGCGGCAGAGAACACAGAGATCAAAAAAGGCGTTTTTAATCACACAAAAATGCAAGAAAAGGCGTAGCTCTAAGCTTATACAGACTATTGCCATCTAAGCAAAACACTTTTGAAGCACCAAGCTAAATGAACAGTTTTCTGTAAAAAAGATGAGAATTCAACGTGCCCCAGAAAGTCTGAACTAGCAACCAGGTGTTAAGTGTACAAAAATAAGCCCATTATCAACTTAAAGCTAAGACTCTATAGATTTGAAGGATTACCAATTTGTGTCAAATAGTCACTGAGTCAGCAGTAAAAGAACACGTCACTTATATTTAAACAACACTATAAGCACATCAGTTTAGAACATTGTTTAGTTGTTGTTTATTTTGTTTTCATGTGACTTCTCAAGTAGTATGAAAAGTCCCTGACCATCAGGTCTGAATAGTTTACAGTTCTTGTTTACACAGGGAACGTTTCAGTCTCATCACTCATTTGATCAGTCCAGCTGTCTACACTGACACAGCTTACGTTTTACTCCCATCAACATGAGCTGAGGCAGATACTCTAAGTGTTTTTGGTTATGAGCTCTCTTGAGTGTGGGGAGCCTAAAGCTTGATACAATATGTTCAGGTACAGGATATGTCCTGGATGCATGGTGTTAATGAGCTGCTGTACTTGCAAACATAGTGATATTTTTATTAATTGATTTCCTCTGGTCAACTACGTTTACTATGAAAGTAATCCCTCCCGCCCCCTTAGTTTCAAATATTATTAATTCTTCCTCTCAAAAGCAGCAAAAATACACAGGACCATGTTGTGGACTCATCTTGCATCAAAAAACACTTTTTTCCATCAAAGTCTTTTCATTTGTCAGTTTGTATGATTTTTAGCTGGGGTTGGGGGAAATGTTTGCACAGTATTTTACATTAAAAATTAATTCTATTTGATGCAGGGAAGTGTTTTATTGGCTCAGGAGACCTGCAGCGTCATGTACGATCACACACGGGTGAGAAACCCTACATCTGTAATACGTGTGGAAAGAGCTTTACCCGTTCTGCCATGTTGAGGAGACACAGCAACATGCACTGCAAGGGACCACCAGTTGGCACCTTGGTCCCCGTCAGCTCTGAGCAGCCACACAGCACGGGTGGAGCGGCCTCTTTCAGCAAACCTGTCAGCCACAATAAACCATCTGTTGCTACCACTGAGCAACACTTCACTGATCTCATGTCTAACACGGGCTTAGATAAACCCCCACCACCTTCTCCTTCACCACCACAAACAACACCACATATGGAGACGCCACCTTCCAGCATGCACCTTAGCCCAGCATCGAACCCCCTTCCAGAGCTGCGCTCCCTGGTTCCCCATCACCTTCTGTCATCTAATCACCAGGACAGAAGTACAGCTCTGCTCGCCACAGACCGCATAAAGCTTGCCAAGCCCCATGTGACTCAGGAGGGTGCGTATGGTCCATATATGGAGTCTGAAGACAGAGATCCTGCAGGGAGACCTTATCTACCTCCCACAGATGGTCACTGCAGTTCCCTCACAGGGTCCAGCAGGCCTTATAGATCCAGTGAAGGCCAGTTTATCTCCAGCGTAACTCTGTGGGGCCTGGCGATGAAAACTCTGCAAAATGACAATGACATGGAGCAGTAAAATATTGCATCTATTTCATACGAGCACAGCATAGTCATATTAGAAGTTCTGGACTTGTAATAAATGCTGATGTTTCACTCATCATTTAAAAAAAACATTTTAATACTTAAAAATGATTGTTTAAAACTGATCTGAATCATGTAAATGGGAGCTTGTAGGACGACGGAAGAAATTGTAACAAAAAATAATAACATGAATTGTATATTTGTCTGGAGCTGCTGTTGCACAACAATGAACGTTTTTCCAACTCTTATTCATTATTACAATTAAAATATTCTTGAGCTGTGTTTTAAAGTTCTTAATTACACTTTCCTGGTCAGACTCAAGTTGGCAGTGTTGCAGCAGCTGTCAGAGAAGAGTGCATTCACCACTTTCCATAAGTCCTTTAGGTAGATTTATATTAGATGTCCAAATAAACATTGCTATTATTATTTACATCAGAGTTAATAAAAAAAGTAGAATTGGTTCACTTTGTCTATAATGTTTTAGACATATTTTCAACTGGTGTCTAAAGTTTTTTTTAATTGTCATCACAGTTTTCCAGTTATGGTCATTATATAAATGTAATTATCAAATTATATTCTCAGTCAAATGCATTTGAGTTATTTGTCAGGAACCCATTTTGCAGAAAAATGTCAACTTTATTCTATCTCAACCTGGCATAAATGATGAATAGGGTTTAAGATCACAAATACTCTATATTAAAGAGTGGTATGGGTTTTCTTTTGTTTGTTTTTTGTTTTTTGTATGTGACCATGGCAACAACGACTTTAAATTCCAACAAATAATGTTTGGATCGGCATTTACAGGAG
>JAOWBL010025188.1:0-31962 GCA_028564865.1 Zenarchopterus dispar
CTATCTATCTATCTGTCTGTCTGTCTGTCTGTCTGTCTGTCTGTCTGTCTGTCTGTCTGTCTGTCTGTCTGTCTGTCGCCGATGGACATGAAAAGGTGGTTATAATGACTTCAAATTTTGACATTGTGAGGACATATGGTATCATTTGTGGTTCGTAGGGACATACATGTCATACTGATAAATCATTGTCATCAGGACTTTTATTTTGAAAGAGTAGTTCACAGTTGTATGACTAACAAAAACAGGAATTGTATTTATTGCACTGTGCAATGATTTGAATGAACTGATTTATGTTTTCTGTAGTTCTTTCTCAGTGTGATGTTTTATTTGGCATGAAAACCACAGAAAGATGAAATTGTCTTGGTAGGGCGCACACTCTGAACGCACTGTTTCAATATCTGGGCAGACTGATTGTGTGTTTCATATACTTGTGGTGATGCGTGATGTATTGCTGAAGACAGGGAAGAAGACTGTTATGGCTGAAATCAAGTTGTCTTTTACGTCATCTGTGGCTTCGAGGATCACTAACAGTCAATACCCCTCATGTGAACATGAAGAGGACACACAGTGACATCTTAAAACACAAACAACTATCCTACCACACATACACATTCACACATACTCCCATTGTTTTTTTTCTTCTTCTCTTTTTCCTGCTCTTTCTCCCTTCCTCTTGAGTGACAGTCTTATTTTCTCCACATCCTGGATTACTCTTTTCTAAAACCCCTAATTGGTCTCGATAGCTCTTATTTATCACCGATTGAGTATGGATCCCCACAGACCTCTTAGACAATTCAGGAGAGTGGAAAGGGTGAAAGTGTTCCAAACTTAACATTATAAATCTCATGTTCTTTTTATCCCCACTTTGCCATCAGCACAAACTAAATTACAGTGTCTGGAGTTTTCTCCTGGTCTTCCCCTACTTTTTTTCTTTTCTCTCTACTTTTTGCAAAAGCAAGAAACTCGTGATAATGTAAAAACTAAGGAATGCAGAAAAGAGAGTCAGAGTGAAAGAAAGAAGGGAAGCAAATAAAGGAATAAGGATTGGAGAAGATAACAAAAATTCAGAGGAAGAAAGACAGAGTGAGAGGGGGAAAAACAGGACAAGCCTAAGAAGGAGGAGACAATGAGGTTTGCTGGTGGCTTTCTGGTTTGGGTTCATAACCTTCCTCTCTGTCAGGCTCGGTTAGATATTAAATGATGGCAGTGTGATAGGAATTACCTCTTAACCCTCCTATTAAAGCTATGCGGTTTGAGGTTTGGAGGGGGGATCACGACTAGCATTAAGGGGGAAAAAGACAGGGATTGGAGGTTTTGCCATTGAACAGGGTGGGTGGAGGTAAGGACAAGATGTGTCAGGCAGGATAATAGATTTTAGCATAGCCTTTAATCCTACTGGGATGTTCAAAGTAAATATATCAGTCAGAGACTGTGTCTATTGGAAAATGGTTTTTGGCAGTAAGTGCGTCTTCGAGTACCTCATAGACAGATGAACCATAGTTAAAAGAGGCCACGTGAAGGGTGGTAGATAGATGAAAGGATGCTGGTGGAGGATGACGACTGTGAATAGATGGATAGAGAGAATACATTATATGGCTTTTCTGGTGCTTGATAGGGGGGAAAGAAAACAAAAATAGGGATGGTGGGATAGATGGATTGTTGACTGGAGTCTGTGGGTTTTACTGTGTGCAGTCTGTGGTCGTGTCCCCCCACAGTTTGCAGAGACTGTGGCCTCACAGCTCATGAACACAGACGCACACTGTTGTGCACACTGAGCTTGAGCTTTTGGTAAAATACATTTGCTGGAGAGTACAACGACTTTCTGATTTGAAATGCAGCATACTCACAAAAACTATAGTGGAAAAATTCAAGCCATCGGTTAGAGTATAGATGCTTCTGTGCACATCACACTGCATCATTTAATTTGCTAAGTTAATTCTCCGGCATCAGTTTCAATTTCTAATGGTCATCATCCCAGTTGCATTTCCACCTTTTATCTTCACTTACTCATCTTGGAATTTTCAATGTTTTCTGTGCATTTCTTAGAGTGTACAAGCTTGAAATAAATATGTTATCATGTAAAGTATGCAAGGATCCTGAATATGTTATTTCCCTGTTTAGATCTGGCAATAACATCCATTCTGAGTAATCTGATCACTCATAGACAGCAATACTTCTGTTCACACCTGACATTAACATGTCTCCACATGTCTTCACTCCACTTCTGGTCAGAAGTGGTAACTTCTGATCAGTGCTCACTTTCCTGTTCTGTTTGCAAATGAGCAAGCACGATTTCCTTCTGCAAAAACAAATTGTGTTGTTTTTCCTGTTGTTTTCTTTGTTTGTTTGTTTTACTTGCAGAAGGCAGTGATTCAGTTATCTGCCCATAGTCACCAGGAAAAAGAAACGTTCTTGAGGCTGTCCACCTGTGATCAGATCACTCAGAGTGTATTTTAATACCGGGTGTAAACAAGACCTAAATGTTCAAACCAGTGCTGGTTTGCAGCCAGTGATACCAATAAAGCAGCAACATTCTCATTCATCACTGCAGCTTAAGTTGCTTTTGATTAGTTTGCATTCAGGGGCTGCAAAGAAGATAAAAATGAGTTATATGAAACTAAAGAGATGTTTCCTCTTTTCCTTCACAAATATTGCTCTTGCGGGATTGCAAGTTGTAAGTATGACAAAATGTAGGCGTTTGTCAAAGCTATAGACAGTGAAACAGGCTTTCTATTGCAGGACAGATGCACAATTCTGTTGTCTTACAGATGTTACAATTCTACTTCAAAGAAGAACGTGCTAATAATACATTAGTGTGTATAATATTTTACTAAGTGTATCAGCTTGCCTGAACCCTCTCCTCAACTTGCAGTCCACACAAATATTTTTAACCTTACTTCAGTGAAGTTATGCTCACTTTCATTAGATCGCTGCATTATAAAACATCTAGATTAAATGTAAAATCAGTTTTATGGTGAATAAGCAAATAATGTTTTGCAATAAAAAAAATCAATGTAAGTAAAGAAAGAAATGTTTACCAAAAGAATCAAGCTGTCAGATCTCAGTTAGTGTGTGGTAGAGTAGAAAAGCTTTTGAAATCCTGTTCTTTTTTTTTTTTGGTTTTTAGCTTTTTCTAGTCTCTAATAATGCTGTTCTGCCCCACTGATTCCCTCACTGCACTCCGTTAACTGAATCACAGCAGGAAACCAGCAGCCAAACATTAAGACTAAAAGGTTTTTTGGGAGGCTTAATGAAAAGAAAGAAAGCAAGTTTATGTCCAGAGGGAGGCTTGTGAAGGATTGTATCCAGTCAAAGTGTCCTTGAGAATGATACTTAATCCCTACATGTTCACTCACAGCAGACCAAGCGGGATAAAGCAGTATAAAATAAATAAATATATAAATAAAAATAGCCAAGGGCTATGAGGTTGCTCTGAGGAATTGCTGCTGGATAAAATGGGAGTATAACAAAGAAAAATCCTCCACAAGAGTGCAAACATAAACAAAACATAATCCAGAAGAGAGTCTATTAATAATCGTGTGAAAAAGAAATTATACTCTTATGAATTTAAGGTTCTACTTATCTACTAATCATCATCATCATAATAATAAGGATAATAATAATAATAAAATAATATTAATGCATTTCTGAGTAAAAAATGACATGAATAAAACCTAAAATGAAAAACTAAGTAGAAATTGAAAAGCAGTACTTAAAAAATGTAAGAATACCCTTTTATTTCTATAAGAATTAAGAGGGCAAATAACAAATGCACTTGATTAGTTGATCATCAGAAATTAGCACAGCAAATGTTAAAGATCATAACAGTATCGATAGATTTCACATGTTTCTTCAAAACAGTTGCCAGGAGAAAGTCTTTTCTCTCTAAAATGAACAAGGCAGGTTTGCAGAGTTTTGTCTGAACAAACCTCAGGACAACAGCGTCCTTCAGACCAAAGGAAATATGTTTCCCTCCAACTGCACATCACTAACTTTGGCACAAACCCAGCATAGTGTGTGATGGGACTAGAGATGGAACCAGCAATGGGCTGAGAACAACCAACTCTACCCACTATGCCAAGGTCTTCCACATTTGTCTGACAGAAAATGCTGGCCAAAAATAAATAAAAAAAAAAAAAAAATAATAATAATAATGATGATCCAAAGTGCACTACAATGCAGAGTGGCTGAAAAAGACAAGAATCAATGACCCAGTCAACATCGATTATTATACAGTAATGTGACTGGACCTTAAGGATGCTGTGCATTAACAAATATCCAAATGCCTCACTACACTGAAGAGCATAATCAAGACGAGTAGCCCAAAAGTCCTCCACAGTTCTGGAAATGACTGAGAATGCTATTCAGAAAATGGCTACTTTAAGTTAACGCCCATTTTCTGTCTTTCTTTTTTTCCTTTTTTTCCAGCAATTTTTGTAAAAAAAAAAAAAAAAAAAAAAGACATGGTGTAATATGTCACATGTTGTTTTTCATGAGGTTTTATTTACCTAATTTTAAGACTTTATAAGGACTTTATGATTTTTTTTTTTTTATTACATCCTGAAAAGTAAAATTTGAGAACTGAGAAATGTACTTTTCTTTCCACGACAGTAAAACCCTCCACTGATGACTGGATAGTAATTAGATATGCTCTTTGGCACGATTATGTTACCCTCATGCAAGGCACTTAACCTTCAAATGCTTCAGTGGAGCTCCCGCATGTAAAAGTGAAGTTTAAATCCTGCATGCTTACTGTAAATACAATTTTTTTGGTTAATGCAGGGGATGAGAAGCAGGAAGATGGAGAGTGGAATGAGGGACAGACGGAGGGTGGGAGGGAGGTAGGACAGGCTGAAGGACTGGGGGTCATTTGAGATGACTTTTCCTCCTAATTAAGTCGATGCAGAAAGATGAGGAGGTTGCCTTTAATCTTAGCTAATTGACCATTTAGAGGCGACTGCTGTAGTTTACCTGGTGGAATGTTATGGTTAGTGTTACAGGAAGTGGATACACAGTATGTACCCAGTGATTGGCTATGACGGGGAGAGCCACTCGGGTGATATGGAGGAAATAGCCTAGATGGGTAAAAAGAGGAATGTAAACTAGTTGAACTCATGTGTTTCCCCTCTTTTCCTTAAATATCCAATTTTTAAATTAATTGGCCTTCTTTTATTGTTTGCACACCCTTTCTGAAACACACAGCGGCACACAAACAGGAAGAGCAGCTTTGATGTTTGTTTTGCTGTCAAGAATTGTACGTTTGTTTGCTTGTCACTAGGCTCCAGGCCTTTTGTTTGGTTTTCACGCCACTGGATGCTGGAAAGAAGCAAATAAGTCTCAAACACACAAACACTACGAAGCACACACTTCTCTCTCTCTCACGCCACCTCTCCCGCTGATTTAACACCACAGGCAGTGATTTCGAAGTGTGGGTCTGTGTGTGTTGGTCGATGTGTGTTGGCTTTCTGATGCACGGCAGACTTTATACTACACCACACACCCACGACCGAGCTTCCTAATAATTAAACATGACTCAGATGTACGAACCATGGCATGCAGCTGCACCACAAGGCTCATGGGTCCTCACATGCAGCTGCACCACAGGGCCCATACTCACCAGTCAACTGTGTGCGCTTCCTTTGTAATATTATATTTTGATTTCAAACTCCTACTTGATATAATTTCCTTGCAAATAAAGATAAAAAAATGGCATCAGGTTAAAGGGGCAGTGGAAGTTCTGGGATTTTGCAGCATCATACTTCTCATGGGCTCTTAGGAAGAGCTGCACCACAGGGCCCACACCAATCACTGGCTGTCATGGAATGGGGGAATTTTACAGAAGGAAGCTGACTAGAGATTCTCTAAAATAAGTCTGCTCTTAGTGGCATGTGTGTTTCCCACAGCCCAGACGGGAGTGTGATTTTGTCCCAAGACATATTTAGATAAATATACACTGCAAAGATACTAAAAAACCAATAGAGAAACAACGGAAGCAAAGGAAAAAATAATATTGGGGTAATTTAGGAAACATGATTACACCCAGATAATTTTCATTTATTCCTTTTTGAATTTTAAAACTACTCTTACCTGTCCAGTGTGGTTTCATTTACATGAATAGGTGGCTTACCACTAGCTTTCTGGAGTAATCTGATTTCTTTAATATAATCTCAGCAAGTAAATCTATTTTTGAGGTTGGTTGACCAGTGAGATTTTTTGCAGATGTTTTTCCCATCCTTATCCATTACTGGGTCTGTAACTAGCCCTGCATATTTCTATTCTGTCATTGTAATACCTTATTGCGGCCAGTGCTCCAGGCTGACGACTGCATTGGTTCTTGCCATTGAGTCTTTGCATACAATTTTTCAAAATTAAAATTAGCTTCAGCTGTGCCCTGCTTGCTCCTTAATTTAACATTGTTTGTCTTTTGTTTTTCTGCATATTAGGACAGTTTCACCTTACTGAACACATTCTTGCAATATCTGCTAATTCTGAGATGCTTGAATTGCTTTGACTGTAGTCAAGAAACCAAAAACTCATAAAGTTTGTGTGAGTGTAGGTTGATGTGCATCTTCCTCTGGTGATGTAAGAACAAAACAAGTCATGGTGGTGTGCAATCAGGGCAGAAAACACCAAGCAGTAGTCTTAAAGTTCACGGCAGCAACACTTTCTCCGTTCAGCTGCCTACTCCAGCGCTGGCCGCAGGGACAGAACCAATGAAAAGTTCGTGGGAGGCTGTATGCCTGTTGACTTTTTTCTTTTTCTTTTTCTTTTTTTTTTTATTAATGGCAAGGAATTTTTATATGTTTGCACAGAAATAGAAAAAAGAAGGGAGCATGTGGTAGTAATTTTACCTTGTAAATAAAGGTGATTTGGACGAGGGACGTAGCCATGGAGCTGGTAGTACACATTTACTCTAACTATCAGATTTTTACTTTGACCTGATTTGTCTAACCAGCAGTGGGAATGCACCAGGCACATTCTTAACATCCATGTGTATTTGTACATGTTTACACATACGATTGTGTTTTAGGCTTCTACAATTACAGTGCATTCAGATATACAATATGTAGCAAACTGTTTTGTTCATGGATTCAGCCTTTCCATCGTTTAATGATCTGTGTGTCTTTGTGTGGGCGGTTGTTTGTATACAACTCGTAAATGATTTGAACATGTCTACTTATATAATGACCTCCTGTTCTGTGTGTGTGCAGCTTTGTACATATATGTAAGAAAGGAAAATTTGATGCAGGGCTGAACGCACAATGTTTATTTAGTCCCAATTAAAGTTTACATCAGATGTCAATTAAAAACAGACTCTGGAAAGCCAGAAGAGGAGGAGGATGATTGAGAGAGGAAATGTGGAGAGGAGTCAGGCAGAATTGAAGCTGAATGGAGAGGAGGTTGGATGTGAGAACAAGATTGGGTGAAGGAAGAGAAAATAACAAAATAGAATAAGAATTGGAGACGAGGATACAAAAGGGAGAAAACAAAACTGTACTCTCTGAAAATAAGCTTTAAGAAAACAAGTATTTCTTTATTCTTGTCCTGCTTTTTTTCACCTATTACCTTTAGAATGAGTAAATGATCTCCTATTTTCCTAGAGGATATTCAAAAAACCGGCGACTGAATTCTGGCCTGATTGTGCATTTATTTGTGTGTGTGGGAGTTCATTAGATGGTTTTCAGTAGTGAAAGCTGAGTGAAGTCATATACAAACAACACTTCATTACTTACAAAAGATTTATCACAAATCAAATTACATGATTTGCCACCTTCTTTCATAATTACCTGCATTAGTAAACACAGATCCAGAGCTCTGTTTCTATATGACTGTTGCACTTAAATCCATTGCTCGGTTTAACCTCAGTGTCTGAATTTACTTTCTTTTTTTCAATGTGGAAAAAAGACTCAAATTTTATGAGGGAAAAGCAAAATTTAGTGAGATTCACTACAGCTGTAAAAATAAGAGCAATTTGCCATTTGGACCAACATTTTTTCCATTTCCTTACTAATCTAAAGTACTGATATCCATAACTGTAACCAAGAACTTAATTATAAGGCCACTGGGCTTCTTTTCTTGTTTCTTGAAGATGTTCCGCTTCCTGTGTGAAAGATTTATTTAGCTCTGAAGAAGTCTGAAGGACTGAAGAATGACTTCTTCAAATAAAACCCATCCTTTTCAGTATCCCATCATTATTAGGACATTGGTGGACATTTGCAAAACGAACATTTGCAAATGAATAATAGCTAATGCAATGAGTAACCCAGAAAGGTGTGAAGTATGGGCATGCTCTGGGTGATTTGCACAAAAGGATATAATCATGTAGGCTAAGAAAAAACAAAAAAGACCTACAGCTCTTAAAGTCATCAGGGTGTCACCAGTACAAGTAATAGCTGGTTTAACTAAATGAGATTGCCTTTTCGGATCGTCAACATACTTTCCTGATGCAAATTGGACATGTTGTTGTTCAGGCGTCTCTATAATGTACATTATATGATTGATTGTCTGATGAAATTGAACTTGCTTCAGCTTCATGAAGGAGAGAAGTCAGAAAGTAACATGGGGTATGTTGACAAAAACCTGCTCTTGACCAGGTGTTTACAGAGCTAGTTACCCGGGTAACTGACTCTGAGAACGAGTTACCTCAGTTTCTGAAACCAGCTCAACTGAACCCTCTTGCTGAATAAAGCAAACTCAGTTTCCCAGAGTTCAGGTTCAAAATACTTGGTTTCTTCATAGGGAGCTCTCTCAAAGGACCCCAGGTCATTTTTGTGTTTTTGTGGATGTGTTTTTCTTTTTCCTCCTCTCCTCTGTGTGCATGTGTGTGAGTGACTGACTGCCTGTTAGACTCTCACAACAGCGTCGGGTCGCAGCACACTCAACGGGTGGTACTTCTTGGCCCTTCTTGAGATTTCTTTTGAAGCTCTTGTGGCATTTATTTGAAAGTAGCTGGACAGAAAATTTTGGGGCAGAGGGGAAAGACACACAGCAAAGAGTCACAGAGTAGGAGTGAAGTCTGGACTGCCTTCATGAGGGCGATAACCAAGTAAGCCATCCGGCACCCAGCGGGTGATGTTTCTGTTGGGCCTTCGTTATACCAGAAACAATCAAATTTCATTGTGCCCACTACACAAATAAGACATATACTTTGAAACTATTTCACCCACACGTAAGGTTATATTGGCTAGCTCTACCTGTGTGGACGCAACGTGATTGGCTGATCTTCATGTTGAAACATTGGAAGTTGAAAATTCCCTAACTTTTGACAAAAGCAGTGCTTCCACCGCGATGCACTGGTTCCACTATTCACTTCAGCTGGGACGGGTGGGTCCCTGTGGAGTGGCCCCTTGGGGGTTGGACCAGAAGCCTTTGTAAACCACAAGATCCTCAACTTTTTCTGTTTGGAAAGATATATTGATATTTATACAATGCACCAGTGTTGTTATGTTTGTTATTGCATATGATTTGTTGGAAAATAAATTGTCTTATTTTGCTCAGATTAGTCAGTCAGGGTTATGATTGGTGTGTGGTTGCACATGTGCTTCTTGAAGAGATAGTACTACAACCCTGCTGTTACTTGGTTTTTGTTATTGCTGATTTTGCTTTACATTTGAATATATCTGTCTCAATTTTATTTTCTAAATCTTGTTGTAAGAACACATCTTTGTGGCTTTCCTTTTATGCAATAAATCTTTTAAATCATCATGGCAGGCTGAATGATAAAATGTACTGTACAGCATGATTTTCTGAGCTGCTGTCCTCAATGAAAAAAATCATATATATATGAAATATCAACATACCATTATGGTGAAAGAAAAGATTTTCATTATGTTGAATGTAGATTTCATTTTTTTTTAAAAATGCTCAAATTTAATAGCTGTCAGAATTCAAGAAGTCATTGGCCTTCAACATAACTTTTCTGCTTACATTATGGAAACTTAACAAAAGGAAGCATTTAATGTCTGAAATATGTGCTTTTTGTTATTGATTTACTCAACTAAGCATTAGAATAAGACTGTAAATAACTTTTTTTGACTTCATAGAAAGATTCTGTGATCATTGTTCACCCAACTTCCAATAATGTAAGTGGGTTTAGTGAATGAAAGTCAGTGGGAAGAGTTCAGCCTGTCTCTGCATCTGTGTGCAACTTTGTGGGAGGTCTACATAGCTATTCCTCTCTTTGTTGACCATTATTATGGCTACAGACTGCATGGCTGAGACTGGCTAATGTCTCTCTTTTACACACAAAGATGTGCACGAGACCCTTGCCGTTATACTCTTATGTCTATGGACCTACGGGTGAATGTGGGAGCATGCATGTCTTTCAGTTAGACAGATGATTTATACTGTTTAAGCGAGGTCTGATTATTACAAATGAACCAAAACTGTTGGTATTGCTCTGATGTAAGCAGAGTCTTATAAACACAGACACATGAATGGAATGTCCCACAAACACTTAGTATCTCAGTGTCACACACATGGCAACAGAAACGGAAACAGTGCAGATATACACACGATCCTACATTCATCAGAAAGACACAAGCAAACAACAACCTGTCTTGTCACTGTTTTCCCTGTACACAATGTGCCTTCTTGTCACTTGCACTCATTCGGGCAGTGACTGAGATTTCTGTTGCAGGTGTTTAATGTGATTAAAGGATAAAGAATTAAAAAAAAAAACAACTACTCAGTACTGTCTGTCGAGAGTGTATGTTAAAAACACGTGACACAGCATTTAGAAATAGTCCAGTTTATAAACACTAATTACGCAATAAAAGCCTGTCGGATTGAATGAAGATAAAAATATCCAGGATCTAAGAGATCTTCCTCTTTTGAGTCATTTCAACAGAATTGCCAGTGGGCTTTACCTCAGACAAAATCATACTCATAAAAATGTAGTACACAAAAACCTCTTTGGGATTAATTTTCTTTTAACTTCATTGAGCTTGGCTTCTGTTGCTGTGTATGATTCTGCATGAAAACATACCCGGCATAAGTTTCTACATGTGGCATCTTAACATCTCTAAATCAGAACCATACTGAGGCTGAAACTTCAGTATAAACACAGCTAACAAAAATACTCCTGCCAAGAAGATTGGTAAATTCAATACAGCTTTAGATTTGTATCCACCTTTAACTACATCTTTGTCCAATAAAAATGGGGTACATGATATGCAAATCATTTTAATGCCATTTTTTATTAAAAACTAGTAAAAAATGATATATGAAGTGTTGAAAGTGGATGTCTTTTTCAAAACTTGTTCAATAAGACTGCTTGAAGTGTTTGCAGATGTGAAAAAGAGAATACAGTACCTCCTATGTTTCTCTTAAGAATTCATAAATAAGGACATTACAAAAAAGTCTTTGTGTCAATAAGTCTGGAAAGGACTGGATCATTTTCAGATATTTTAGAGTCTGCCATTGTCCTGAAGACAGATAATTAAGAAATAGAAACAAGTCAGGATAGTTCTCTGTCTTCTGTGGATGTCCCAATAAGTTCACCTCAAGGTCAGATCCTACAATGTTTGGATAAAATCCCAAGCGCTTCATCTCACTCCTGACAGGTTTTAGTTGGCATGTTAAATGTCAAAATTCTGACAGTACAATTAGAGAAAGACTGCATATGTATGTGTTGTTTGGGAGAGTGGCCAGAGAAAGCTCTAAGAGCTCAGCAACATGGCTAAAGTTTGAGTTAATTCTGAACAACACATGACTAGATTAATGTCCTTTGATGAGACAGAACCTAAGTGGAGAGATGTACTCATAGTGCAGAGTGCCATATATGGAAAAATGAAGAAAACATTGCATCAACTCAAACACCTCATACCAAGTGTAAAGCACGGTGGTAGGGGCATTATGATTTGGGCTTATTATGTGTTTTTGAGTCAAGTATGAAGTCATTTTTAGGAGGCTTGGCTGTTAAGTTATGCCAAAACATTACTGACCTGAAGCAAATCTTTAAGAAGAAAATAAATAAATCAAAGTGCTTCAGTGACTCAGTTTAAGTTCAGACCTTGACCTGACTGAAATGCTGCAGTGAGTCCTTAAACAACTTTCTGTGAACCTTTATGAATTGAAGCAATATTTTTTCCAAATGTGAGGAAATGATAATGTCCTACAGAAAATCAGATTTTTATTATTCGCTGATATATTTCACATGAATGAGTATGCACTTTTTTAAAAACAACTGTTTGCATTTATATTAGTCATTAGTATAATGGCAAACCATGCTTTTGTGAGACATATGTGCATTTTAATCTTGCAGCAGACATTCATTTTCTAAAGGTGCGTAGGTATGTGTGAGAGAAGAGGATGTACCTTTTGTAGGAGTTTTATTTTTATTATCAGGATTATTCCTTAAGTTACATACCTTGAGGGACAAAAGAACAGAGTTGGGGTTTTGCCTCACTTAGGGGCGACAAACTTTGATCCAGATGTCAAATCATGGCTTCCATTTATTTAAAAATAACCCCAAATCCTGTCCATAACGCACCTCTGTGTGGTTGGAGCTTTATTAACATTTGTGAATACAGCAATAAACTGTATTCACTTCCAGTTGTATCTAGAAATGCTCCTGAGTTCAGGCAGGGATTCCTTTGAGAGAACCTTTTTATGTTTTTAAGTCTGCCCAAAGAGCCAGAGATCCCAGCTGTTTCTTTTTGGTTTTCTTCCTTGTCGCCTGCCAAAGATTTCTCTGTTTTTGGCAACTTTTAATGATACAATCTACTGAAAATGATGAAAAATGTCAAACTCTTTAAAAAAAATTATGTTCTTACTTCCTGTACAATTTGCCATCTACTTCTTTCTTAGTGACTAATCCCTTGCTACTCAGCTTCCCTGCTTTTAAATCCAATCATTTTGACCTGCCCTTAAAGTAATTATTTGCCATTTTATCATTGAAAATGATTCAGCTTTGTAAGAATAAGATATTGCCATGAATGCAAGATGAGCATGAGTTGTATATGTACCATTTGTCAGTTAAATATGCTTGTAGGTTTTGAAAAGATTCAAATTATTGGATCAACAATAACTTCCTCAAAAACAATTGTATGTGCATCTGTTAAACTCTTTGTCAAAGAGAAGAAAAAAAGAACAGAGTGGTAATAAATTACATATTGTAAAGATTTAGTTTTACACCAGGCAGGGAAGAAACAGAGTTTTGATCAGTAAGTTACGAGCTGAGGGAGGCTAAAGGATTCATAAGAGTCAGTGAAGTCAGTCACAGAGGCGGCTACATGAAGAGGGTAAGAAGAGATTCAAGCAGTGCTTTTCTAAATACAGAACACCACAAAGCCACTTGAAAACCTGTTGAGATATAATTATACACTGCACACAAACACAAACAAAAAAAAACTTCAGACTTTAAACATACCAACAGTATATCGTTTGTTTCTTCTACCTCCTTCTTCCTGTGAGTCTCAGACACACATTGAGAGGAATATAGAAAATATCAATCAGACTTGGCCTTTTCACATGTTAGTATGAAACACCTGGTCTCCATAATGTTTTCAAATAGAAAATGTGCTTAAAAATGTCAGATCTCTATTGAGTCATATTCAGCTCTGTTGCAAAAGAGGGTGTATACAGCTCAATCTGTTTCCATCCAAATTAAAGCTCACTCTAATGGAAAATGGGCTGATGTTGTTAGAATGAATGAAAAGGTAACTGAGTGGAGGAATGTATAGGAGACTGTGTGTTATTTTTAGGTTGAGAAGGATAATTAAAGATCCCAAAAAGCCATGACAGATTGTCTGTGTGACTCAAAAGAAGTTCCAAACATGAGGGTTTTACTTGTTTGAGTTTTGAATTCTTCTCATGGTGAAAAATTACAGCCCAATCTCAGGACAGAAGAAGTAGGTGCTGGGTTGGCTTGTTGCAAAATGGAGTTTCACAAAAAAAAAAAAAAAATTGCTTATTTTACTTTGTGAAACTATAGATGCAGCTCAACCGTGACTGTATGATTGCGTTGGGCTCATGTATATAACTAAGTGTTGACACATACACAGTTTGATGATGTTCAGTTGCAATGTGTTACTTGATGATAAAGATAACCTGCAACGTGTCACTAAATGACAATAACACATGTTTCATGCTTGTTTTCTCCACCTACAAGGAGGCGGGGTAGCAGATGGTTAATACTCCACTGAATCCAAGGCAAGAAACTAGCAATGCAAGAGATATGTGCGAGCAAAAAAAGGGCAAAGTTATGTAGACATCATGTCAGCTGTCCAGAGTGTCCGCCTGTGTGGCTGAGTGTGTGCATACTTTTTTATTTGTGCGTTTCAGAACATCTGCTTTTGGAGTCTATACTGACTGACAATGTGTTAGGGTTTATGTATGACTGAGTGTTTAGTTACGTGTCAGAATCCTGCTGCAAACCATGACCAGGAGCTGTTGAGCAATGTGTCCGTCACAGCTGCTGTTATATATTCTTCTCTTTTTGCATGTGTGTGTGTGTGTACATTTTCAAGGAGGCTACATGCAACTTGAAAGGTTACAGCTCTGCAGACCAATAAACAAGCAACAGAATGTTTTATTTTACATTTATTCTGACATCAGAATAAAAGTAGAAATGCGGTGTAATGAGGTGTAAAGTATGCCGGTGCTTTGGTTCGCACATTGTTCCCTGTAAACATGTCCTAAATTTTGGTTGTTTTTTTACAAGCGCTGCATCACACTTGTGGCACAGACCCACGGCGTTGTGTTTGGTCACCGCCTGCGACTGTTTCATTCAAACACAATAGGCTCCAGTGGCTTTCCCACTAATATGCAGCTTTGCTTTATAAGGCCACCAAGTCTCCACAGCCTCTAGTACAACACAATAGGTTTACTTCACATCCAAAAAATCATAGATTTTACAATCTTCTTTTGTGTATGTGGAATATATGATAATGGTCACGAAACAGAGATAAACCATTTCTTACCAAGCTGCATTTTGGAGTCTTCTATCTTTGATTTACATGGTTTGAAACTGAACATATCCATTGAAATTTTGACTCTGTGTCCCAAGCTATAAACAAACCTGTCAGCTTGTTTTTAACTATGATTTAGGAATATCCCTTGAGGTATAAAAAAAACTGAATGAATACATGACAGAAATAAACCCCCATCTCTGATTCTACTCCGTTTACTCTGCCACAACCACATACCAGATTGTTCATTATGTATTGGATTAAAGAGAAACCTTGTGTTGGTGCTAATTTTGTCAAGATGGAAATAAACACTAATTTACTGCCCATTAAGTGGAAGAAGCTGGGCCTTGTTGCTCCACAAGCACAATATCTCCATGTATGCATGCTTAATGCAACACACACTCTGGAAAAGCATTTTATACCTTGTTTATGATATTGGTCCTCTTTTTCAGTTAAAAAAAAAAAGTTGTAGATGTAGTAATTTGGCCTGTAACCAAAAAGAAATGAAATGAGTGAAAGGAAAAAAAAAACAAAATTCACATGATAGCAGGACGTGATGCAGATGGATGTTTGATGTACAGAGAAAAATTGTCTTTACCACTGAACACCAATAAACTACCAGCTGCTTTCACCAACACTGACAAAAGAGAAATAAACATCTGAGATAGAGATGCATTCCTGAAGAGGGAGAGCAAGGAAAAATCATCACAACTGAAAAAAAATAAAAGGAAGAAGGAAAACGTGGAGGAAGAGAAACAGAAGAAGGACGAGATGAATGACCAAGAGATTTGTGCGAGGCATGAGGAAAAAGAGAGAAAGTGCATGGAAATGCAAGAAACCATGCAAAAAAAAGCTATAAAAGACAACAAAAGAAGTGGTTAATGTCAACTCTATTGATATACTGCAGGCTACTTGATCAGAAAAATACATTTAATATCATGCTTCAAGAGACAGTTGTGGAGGCTGCCACACTGGAATGAACATGATGATACAACATTATTGTTCTAACAAGAAAAAAACAAGAATGTGCCACAATTAAAGATTCACAAACGAAGAATGGATCATTTAGAAAAACATGGAGGAAATAGCAGGGTGAGGTTTTAAGACAAAGTGAGTTAGACAAAAATCGAGTACCAAAGAGGAGAAAAGCAAATACATGAAGGCATCAGTATGTATCAGCTGGAGACCAGGCTAAATAAACAGCCACTGACATCAAGTGGTGCAGTGAGCTACTGAAGTCTACACCACCCACTGCCCAGTGGCAACTTTCATGTGGTCATTTAAGACATGATGTCACTGACCGCTTCTTTGCTGCATTTCCAAAGCGCAGCTGCTTGTCTTGTTCTGCAAGAGGATTACTGACCAGATTTACATCAGATTTGTCCAACTAAAGGGACACACGTGCACGTAAACGTCTAGTCTTCAGTGTCTCATGTGACCACCCCAAAATAAGTCTACAGCAGTTTTCTTTGACATTTTTTTTTTGATTGTTGGAAGTTAGAATTCTCATGATGAAAAACCCAAAGCAATGGTTGCACGTCTTTATCAAGTCATATGACACATCTGCAATAGTCTGTTGATAGTCAGCCAAAAAATGAAAAGCGTGAACCCACCACCAGGACCCTTCATGAAAATGTCAGTCATGTCACAGTTTGGAAAGCAAGAAATGAAAACGTCAAACCCAGCATCTGTTCTTTACAGCGTGTTAGACATGCTACTGATGAGCTGTGAGCTGACAGGAGCATGAACATGTTAAAGACACAAAAATGTACACGCATGCATAAACACACGTCTATGGCACTTGACTGACAAGTTGCCCACTGATCCTGCTGGTGTGGATTTATGGATTTGTTGGTGTGTGTTACACTTTAGTGACTTGTATCAGCCAGAGACCAATCAAACATGTGTTATTTTCTCTGGGATATATCATGCACATTCATAGCCAATGAACTCACTCCACAATGTCAGATTACATCAGTATGTGGAGGTTTGGTGATGCCAATCCTATTAAATAATCATGTTAAATAAGAAAAGGCATTGCTTAAAGCTTAAAATGAAATTTGGAACCATTTTGGGTTTTTTTTTCTTTTATAATCAGACCATTTGTGGACTTTAGATGTACTAAAAGCAGATAGGCTGTTCTAACTGTGAGCTGGTTGGGTGTGTTTCTCTCTCACTCTCTTTAAAGTCTTATTTTTATTCTCTCTTTGGCATAGTTTTTTTCTTTCATATTTTATGTGGATGAATCAAATCTGAGTCACACAAACGTGGCTTTCATCATGCCATCTTTGTTGTTTTTATTAGAATGAGCAGACACACACACACACACACACTTGCACAAGGGCCTAAAAATACACAAACATAGACGACATGCAGTGCACATGGACATATTGATGTTGGAAAGCTGTCCAAGCTGTATTGTAGGTGACAAATTTTAGAGTGTGCTTGTGTGTGTCAGGTTTGCAATATGAGTCATTTTCTCTCCATGTAGGTGGTAATAAGGGAGAAACTTTCAGTTGTGCAGCAAGCTGGCTGCTGATCACATTTTAAAACTGTACGTTTCAGCATTAGTGGTTACTTTTGTTTTTGTAGGGGAGTGGTAGCCTAGTGGGTTTGGGCGTGGAGGACCAAGGTTCAATCCCCCAGGTTAACAAAGGCAAGCCACTGTGGACCCCTGAGCAAGGCCCTCAATCTCCAACTGCTCCCCGGGCGCTTCAGCAGCCTACTGCTCTTAGTCTAACTAGCGATGGGTTAAAAGCAGAGGACAAGTTTCAGTGTGTTTCGTAAGATATATACTGACAATAATAAAGATTATCTTATCTTATCTTACCTATGTTGCAGTCATACACCCTCATATGTGACGCAGACAAACCAGGTAGGGAAGAGAGTCCACTAAATGATCCTGAAATCTGAATCTGTAGGTGTGAAAGACAAGAAGCAAGAAAATGGCAAAAATTAGAAATTGTCTAAAAATCAAGTGAGTTGATCCACAAATTTTCTTTTGCTTAACATCCTCTTGCCTCAAATATTAAAGTTTTCTATGGGCTAACACACTCAGTTCAGTGGCTTAACTTCACAGCATTTTAATAAAAAAGAAGTACCCCAAAAAAACAACTTTTTTTTTTGTTCTGCAATGAAGTTTGTCCTTTGACTCTTACACTGTTACAGTTATATTGAACCATTTTACAGGAAATGATGTAAATGTATTTCTCAAACATAATTTATGAAAGAACAAAAATGCTTAGAAGTTTATCAATGTTTCTATCAGGCTCAAACAAAACCATTGATTTCAGCTGTATTACAATGTAAAATGTGACCTTAACATAAAGGTCCATCTTTTTTTTCCATTCATGGCACATAGCTACATGGCATATGGATATGAGTTTGCCGTATAATAAGTATTTACAGTTTTATAAACTTCAGCCACCAGCTGCTACTGTTTGGCACAAACATCCACCCACCACCTATATCCATCCACTCATCCATCTATTATTAATCCACTCACTTATTCCAGTTCAGGGTCACAGGGACCTGCACGAGTACACCCTGGACAGGTCGCCAGTCAATCACAGTGGCACAAACATATGAAGACAATTTTTTTCTTAAGCTTAGTGGTCATAGCAGATATTGTGATTTTGTTTCAGTATCTAAAAGAAACATTAAGATTGACATCTTTAGATCTTAACAAGCTCCTATCACTGCTCCACTAACATTAGCCTCAACTTGACTTAGTCAAATTTCAAAAAGCTAGAGTATTAAAGGACTTAAGAGTTCTCTGTGGAGATTGTTATAGTTGTGCGACAAAAGGCAATGTTCAGACAAAGAAAAGAAAATCAACAGGCGTCACTGATGTCACAGACTTGCAAACACAAAGGATTGTGGGAAGCATAGAGGCGGGAAGAATTTAGGATTGTCGGCTTTGAGAAACCACAGAGATTCCAGAGATTTGAATGTGTATACAATTGCGTGCATCACATCATGGCTTTTGTGTTTCCTCTGTGTGATTTTTTTATTTGCTTTCATTCAACATTTTATGTGTGTTGCAGATGACATGCAGTAATGACACAGAGGGCCAACATAGCTGTTGTCTGTAGCTGTTCGGATTTTAATTAGCTCTGTCTCTCGTTAACACACATTCTCACACTTGCGCACACACACAGACACTCCTTCCTGGAACATAATGGACCTACCACACTCACGTACGGATCGTCTTTTAAATGAAGGGAATAGTGTTTTAAACAGACAGAGGCACACTTTGGGGCCCTGATGCCCACTTTCTTTGAAAACTCTGCCAAGTCTGGAGCAGCAGACATTATATGTGTGTGAGAGTATGTGTGTTTACAGTATATTTTTTTGGGTGTGCATTCCACCCTCATCATCTAAAACATATCAGTGTGTATAATTACAGGCTTCTGGTTGACCAGAAACATTTTCTGGAGCTGTGTGGAGTGTCTAAGTACTCAAAAACACAACAGCATGTTTCAGCGCTGCAGCCATCATCATTAGTTATTTTCTTCACCATCACAATTATTCTTTATTGGGTTGTTTTCGTAATAAGCTGCATCACTCTATGTTTAAGTCTTTAGAGGAGAAATATTGATATTTGGCTCAAAATTACAGCTGCTGTATTTCATTTGCTCACTTTCTAGCTTCTTTGTAATCATAGTTGAAGTGAAAAAAAAAGCTATAAGTGCCTGATTCACAGGAAGGTATTTGTGTGAATGTGTGCAAGACAGAAAACAAAAGCAGAGCTGCAAATGTTTAAACACAACAGAAGACAGAGGTTGGAAAGATTAGTGGCAAATTTTGGGAAGGAGTGATAACAGAAGACATGAGTCAACAATTAACGCAACATAAATTGTAATCTTTCTCTTATTTTTCCTGTTTTTTCTACTCATCAGCTCATCTCTGCAAATACTCACTGATACAGGCTTACATCCCAGAGAGGAGTGCATCGTCTCCTGAACTACATTTTACTGATGTTTACAAAGTTATTAATCATGTTGGATTTGAAGTTAAACATGTCTAAATTTGATAAATGTGATATCAACACTTTTTTTTCCTTTTGTTTTTCTCTTTAATATAAATGGCAAAGTTGCTAATGGCTCTTATTTTTTCAGCATTTCTTATACACCCCAGCGCAGACACAATCCTCTCAGTTGTCTCCTCTGGGATTTTTGGGATAATTGGAGTTCCTCCCAGTTCATCGTCTGTCTCTCTTGTTCAAGAGGTCGACTATCTGTGTCCAGCAACAGGACAGCTCTGTCAGCAAGCTTTATGAGTGCTTGTCTTGTGCAAAGTCTGCCTCCCATCCTACTTTGTCCGGTGCAAAGTGTAGGTATAAAATTCAGGCACATTGTCACTAAGTGAAATGTTGCATTTTTTCCTTGTTATTAATGAGCTAACTCTTGACAGCCTGTCGCTCTCTTCCAAGTATCATTTAGTTATCCATAGAAACAATAAAACAAAGCAAGTGGCTTTATAAATGACCATTGTGCTCATCACAGGTACCAGCTCCTCAAATTTATCCTTTAGAGCATCTAGAATTGAAACATTTTCTTAGTTGTGATTTATCTTTTGGAATATTGCCATTGTTTTCTTTTATTCTGTGGACCATTAGTGCCCTTGGTTACAATTGTTTCTTTTTAATATTTTGTGATAACGTTTGTAACAAATTACAGGATAAAAATATCCCTGGATTCATACAAAGATAAAAAAAGAAGTTTCAGGGCTAAATAAGTCACTTTGGGATTTAAAACACTTAATGGGCAATAACAGGAAGGGCTCTCTTTTCCTCTGATAATCCCTCTTTCTGTCTTAAGTGTATCCCTCTCTTTGTACTTCAAGTCATTTCCCGGCGCACACTCATCCTTACTGCAGACACACTATAAAGCCACTCTCAGTCCATCTATAAATCACCAGTCTAATTCTGGAGGTAGATGTAGTAATAATAGCAGTTTCAGCTTTTTGGCGGTGCTCCGCTGATAAATAGACCATTTTGTCTTTCCGGAAAAGCCCGTGAGATGAAAGACTCCTTGAGGAGCCACATTAATGAAATCTGCTGAGTGAAAACTGAACTGGGAGGAAGGGCCCCATACCTGCAAACACACACACAGGCAAGCGGAAGGACATTTTTTTTCTAGGTAAGAAGACATGCAGATGTAGCGGAGGACATACACACACCTTTTCATTGGGATATATACCTTGATGTGCATGTATGCACACACTCACACACACACACCTGACTGTAGTGCTGAGAGAGTGCCCTGCTCTCTTCAATGGGTCAGTGAACAGCAGCCATGCAAAGACGAGTATAGACTTCCTGTCTATTCCACTGTGTGTATGTGTTTACTGAAAAAAGTACATCCTCTTGTAATTCTAAAGGCTTAATAAAGTTCTACAAGAAAAAAAAACAATCATACTGTTCTTACCAGGTCTTAAAATAATCTAGACACACACTCAAATGAACAATAATACATATTTCACTGTAAACTTATCTGACATAAACTGTACCTGCTAGAACACAGGAGTGGTGTGAAAAACTAAGTACACCCTCAGTGCTTGCATTGTAATTAGGATGGTTTGAAATAGTATTTATTATTCAATAGTATGTGGTGAGAATCAGGTTTATTTATTAATTTTTTTCCAGGCATAGGATTTCAGCATGCTTTAACAATCTTACATTGTCATCAAGATGATAGGAATAATCGAATACCAGATCTTCCAGTTTACTTTTCACTCACAGAAATATTTAGGTATTATTCAAGATTTATGTATTTAAATTGAATATAAGTTTTCCATCCATTTATAATGAGTAAATCTAATTTGTTTCAAATACTTAAAATCAATGTACCATGTATTCAATATATGCAGTGGTTCTGAAACAAATTAGACATATTAATGATTAAATCTGTCTTTATGCATTCAAAACATATTGGGTTTATTGGTATTATTTCATAAATTTCATTCTTAATTGTTTACATTTGAATGATAAATATACATCATATTAAGTTTATTAGACTGTTTATGTTAAATTTCTGTAATCCAAATGGATGGAAATTTAGTTTATTGAATGTGCAGTCTGTTCTCAAACAAGCTCAGAGAATCGTCATGCTCATCCTCAAGAAGCACCATTGCTATCCATAACTCTGGGAAGGGTTATAAGGCCATTTCCAAATGATTTGAAGTACATCACTTCATGTAGTGAAAATAGTGATGTAAATGCTGAAAAAGATTCACAAGTGGAAAACACTCAAGACAATCTTCACAGAAGTCTACATGTCTGAAAATTCGACCCAATGACTAACTGAACAGTTAACATTTTAAATGTTAATTCATGAAAGTACAAAAAGAAAAGCCACTGAACAGGTATGGCTTGATTTGAGTTTTGGCCAGAGGAAACCCTCTTCTCTGCAAACATAAGAAGGCAGTAAAGCTTGTGTCTGAAAAATTGTGTCTGAGCAAGACACGTTACTTTTGAGAGTGATATCTTTAGGGCAGAAGATTGGAGATTTTTAGCAGTTCACAGTGCCATTTTTGGTGAAACCCAAATACTGAATATCAGCATGAACACATTACCAACTTACCAACTGTCAACAATCTAAATGGTGGGCTGATAATCTGGGCTGGTGTCGCACCTTCAGGATACAAAGTGGGCAGGACTCAAAATTGTGGAGCCCTCCTACCATGTTTTACCTTTACTTCTAGAGACAAAAATCACATTTGCAAAACATGAATTGTAAAATTGATTTTGGTTAGTTCAAAGCTTAGGGTTAGTCTACATTGATTAAAGTCAGTCTGCAGCGACGTAAGTCAGTTTATGGTCCTCTGAAATGACAGAAACTGTGTGCGCGTGCTTCTCTGTGTGTGAGAGAGAGTTAGCGAGTGTAACCACTAATTACTAAAGCTTTAAATGCATCCCTTAATTAGCCTTCAGTCTAATTGGCCTAATCACAACTCTGACAAGCTCTGCTGTGGAAACGGTTGCCATGACAGAGCATTCAAGCTCACCAGATTCAGTTTCTGCTTTCCTATTTGTTTATTTCTTTTTCTGAGAGCAATCAAGTTGATGGTGGCACTTTTTTTCTCCCAGAAAAAAATGGCCGTTCACATCACATTTTTGGATGTATGAACAAATAACTTTAAATATGGTGACACTTTGCATCTTGTTCTATGGACACACCTTTATTGTGCTTCTTTTGTAGTTATGGTTACACATTACTTAAGTATCAGATTCCCCCACTAATTGCATAATAAGTAGGGGCACTTGCATAATGATTTCCGGGTGTTTCCCCTGCAAAAACTGTAATTTACTTAAAATACTTTTCCAGAGGTTCCAAAACAGGTACACTGATACTCTGGCTTGTGGACGTCTTTTTTCAGCATCACCTTTAATGGTTTAGGTCAACCACAAACGGGTCGGTGCAGGTGTGTTCTCATTTTCTCCTGGTTTAAAGACGGTCTAGACTTCTGTTATTTTCCAACACCGTGGTTTGACCTTTTCAGCAAGTAGTTTTGGATTATATTTTTGAGTGGATTTCTGTGTGTGAGATGCTGTCAGATTCGGTTCTTTTTTTTCGTAATGAAGGAAAGGTTAGAGAAGTGACCTTCTCACTGATTCACACACTTACCGGTGATGTTATCCACAGCATAAGCTGGTGAGATTTCTCCTCTGACTCTACACTGCCTTGTAACAAGGGGCTTGGGCTTGGGGGGTGGGATTGGGTGGGGGATTCCTTGACTTGACTTGACAGAGCGTCATATTATGAGGTGCTCTTGAAAAGTGGTCATGTCTGTGGGGTTAAAGGTCAAGAACAGGCAGCAGAGCAGACGCCAAGATGGTAACATATGACTCCCATGATGCCTTGCTTTCAGTGCTGATCCAAAAAAGCCATTAAGTGGCTGCCCGTGTACCAGACAGAGGTTAGAAGCACGGGAGCGCTTGGATGTGATGGGTCATGGCGGCTGTAAGCTCCTGCTGTTCCAGCGTTTTGTCTAAGTGCTCTTCCAGACCTATAAAGGTGTTTACCTTTAACATGCATGTGCACATGAAAACCTAAGTACCTGACAAACTTACCTAAATTGACAGCTCTGTGCGCTCGAGCAAGGTTTATAGCATAACTTCTGAACCTTGAAACAGCCTTTCTGCTGCTATTTTGAACAGTAGTTTTTCTCCTACTTTATTTCCTTCTGTACAATTTATTCATGTATGCCTCTAAAAATTACAAGTCACCGAAAATGAATTATGAGGTAATTTTAATTTATTTTCTTTCTTTAAAACTCATTCATGATGAATGTTGCTGTGACTTGTGGTTATAGTTGGATATAATAATTTTTAGTTTTGGAAATAATTTTTTTGATTCACTTAATTCGTATTTCATTTTTAAGCCTAATGAAAGTTCTGTTTTTATTATGCTTTAACTTACCATGTTTTTTTTTTTTTTTTGAGTCACTTTTAAGGTCTGGTCCACTGTAGCAGTTTAAAGTCCTTTATAAATAAAGTTGGTATGGTTTAGTGGGATAACAACATATAATGGTTTTACTGGAATAACTTGTTGTGTCTATTCTTGAAAACATTTTACTTTATCGTATGTTTCCCAAAAAAAGCACAAGGCAGTGTCCTGATTAGATTATAAATACATTGTTTGAGCTGCAGGGGCCTTAAAGTTCTAAAATTTGCTTGGGCCTTTTTGGATGAATTTGAGCTGTAGAGTGTTATGAAAAGCCATTAAAAAGCTTCTCCTCACCGCCGCAGTAAAGATTCCTTTAACTGATGGTGCGGTCTTCCTCTGCTCCCTGGATCAGAAGTCTCTGAAGCATAATCATGGCAGAAACATATATCACGCTGAAGCATCAGAGAAGTTGACTTTTTGAGTCACTTCCGAAAATGGAACCATAACACACTGCTCCTTTTCCAGGGATGTCCACTGGTGGGGGATGAAATTGTGGGGAAGCTCATATTTGCGCTCAGATATTCCCATATCTGCTTGATGAGCGACAGCAATATGTAATAAGTCCCGTTCCAGCAGGCCAAGCAATTTTGCTAAAATATGAGCAGTCCCAGAATATCTCCCAGGTGACAGTACAATAAAGAGCCACAAGATTCTCATTGGCAGTCAGGTGTGGAGCATAAGTGACGCGTGGCAGGCGAGGCAGTCTCCAATGTCTTTGATGTTGTTCTTGAGCACAGTGTGAAAATAAGTTTTCCAAATGTCCCACGTCTGGGTGGTACATTTGTCAAGTATATTATCAAAATATCCTGCAATTGCTTGCCAAGCGACCCAGAATCTAAACAGCTCTGTGGACTAAAATCATCCTCAGTTGGCCCAAATGGTTGATGTCTTCTCCAGCTTTTCCAGCCTTTGCTAAAGAGTCCGTCGTTGCTATTTCCTGCTGCCAGCACTTGCAAATTTCTCAGTGAAGGCAGTTTTGGTTCTTTAGATTGTCATGAAACTGCATTTCAAGAGCGGCTTGTCTCTTTTTCTTGGCAAATTAGCTTTTGTTTCCATCCATCTATAATGCTATTGTTCCTATCCAACCTGGTCTCCTCAAAATGTGAAATAATTCTGAACATTTGCCTGTTGGTATGTGTTCACAAACATCAGTACTTTTGCTGTAGCGGAAAGACAAGAAGGAGGGGAGGAGGTATGTTTACGTACTGTTGCCAATGCATTTGACTAGGTAGAAAGTCCACATTTTAAATTTGGAGGGGTTGTTTGGTTCACTGAGACAACTGTCAAGCAGAAGAACTGAGTTCCAGTTCTGTCTCAACTGCTGCTGTCATAAAAACAAAAACTTTTGAGAAAAGAAAAAATCTTCTCTCCACTTGCTGTTTCTTTGTGCTCTTGGTTGCTTTGTCAGTGCTGTTTTAGACAGACTATTAAGCTAAGGTAGATAAGACATTATGCTTTTCCTGACTTTCAAAGGTTGAATTTTGTCTTAAACTACAATATACTCAATTTTCAGGCCATCTGGCTGTCATTTTAAGAGGTATATAATGGCTTGATCAGTAAGTACGCTTTTGATGAGCTTCTCCTTTTTATTTTTCCCCAAAATGACTTAGATATGATTCATTTCAAAAAAGAAACATCCTCCACTTGTCTCTGTTGTCATTACACGAGAGTGACAGGAACGTGTCTGGGTGATTTGGGAAGGTAACCAATAATGACAGAGAGAGTGGTGATGGTGGAGGGAGGTGAACAGGCTGCACACCAGAGCACACAGAAAATAGAAAATCCAGGTTGCATGATTAACAGGCCCAGGGTGTTTTTGAGTCATGATCAAAGTAAGACAACAATATTGTGGTGCTTGATCAGTCATATGTCAGATCCATAATGTTGTGTATGTTCTTTTTTCCTCTCCATCACCTCCTTTGCTCTCTCTGTCTCTTTTCCATCAGTGGAAAGGCATACACTATCCATACTTGTGTCTTATTCATTCTTCACAGATGGCCAAAAACTCAATTTTTGTGACATTTGTTTTCAATTTAAAGCATCATCCCTACTTTTTTCCACTCTGTAGACCTGCAATATCAAAATTAACCTATGTGCTGGAATAAACCGCAACAGAATATTACTCCATCTGTTTTTTGTCCTCTTCTTCATGCCTGTGCTTCTAGTCCATGCAGAAATATGTTCTTCTTCTTTTACTTTTATATTAGTTCAAATAAATCAAACAACTGAGTAACATGCCGTCATGAAATTCACAATGGAATTTTTCAAATAATTCATGAACTCCAAAACTTGCCTGAGCTGTTGTACATCATTTTTTAAAATTTATCCTTTAATATTAGATTAAATCCTGACATTTTTGGAGGAGTGTTTCATTCTAATTTTTTTCTCCAGTGTCTTTCTCTCTTTTCCCCTTTCTGGTCCCTCAGTAACAACTACAAAGGGCAAGCTATAATGCCTTCCTCCACTTTTATCTTTTTTTTTCCTCATTTCTTTTGTCATCTTACACCCTTTTTCTTTTCGTCACTCGGTACAGATGAGTGACACTGTCAAAATGTTTAAAGCAGTTGTTAAAAGTATGCTCTGTTTACAGAGGCAAAACATAAAAAAACTTGTACTTTTCTTTTACCCATCTGCTGTTCCTTAAGTGGCTCCAGTTTGTGTTGTGGTGAGTGCAGCTTCTTTTGCTGTCACCTATAAAAGTCTCTGCTCGCAAATCTCAATCATCTGTCCAAGCTCATAGACATAACAGATGTGAACTCTGTTTTATCAATGAAGAGGCTCTCACCCAGGAATTTAATCAATTACCCTTCACTCTTTGATCAGATGACCTGTCTCTTTTCTGCGGTGTCTAACAGAGTAGCATTGTGGTTACTGTATATATGTGAGGACTGGCTTGTATTTTTGTCTGCTTTTGTGTTTTGGGTGTGTGTTTAATACATATTTGAGTATATGTGCTGTCTGCATTTATTTAATTCATTCTAGTTTCCCTTTGCGAGTGTTTTCTCTCGTTTGATTCTGTCATAATAGAATTATTTGTCATTTCTCCAAGTCATTTAAAACCGTCGAGCCTTTTTCCCTGTGGCTGATCAGTACATTAACAGCACAGTGGGAGCCTCTTAGCCCCCTCAAACAGAACATGTCTGGTAAGCTCATTTGAAGCGCCAGTATTAGCATATTCATGCTTTTGATTGAGTCATAAACCAGACAACCTCATCCAAAGTGGGTCCGCTTTTACTTCAACAGAATTGAAACTATAGTTAAATTTAAATTGAAATTTCAGTCTGACCTTTCTTTCCTTGAAAAAGTCAGGGGGAAAAAAAACAAAAACCAAAAAAACTTAAGTCTTCTCAAGGGGCTGGGGATAAACTATAAGACTGGAAATCATTAGACCTGAGTTTGAGATGATTATTCACACTTTTGTACACCTGATAACCCTTTTTTGTGTTTCTTTCTGCCATCTCACACTGAATTTAGACCTCACTTAATAACATTTAAAAAGTATTTTGGTTATGTTAAGGCATAAGAGTGTCATATTTCAGTTTAGGCACCAAACACCTCAGTTAGGTTTAGGGAAAGATCACAACATTGACCTAATATGTGGGATAATGACGGGGATCATTTACACATCATCCACACTGTTTACATACAGTGATGAAAACTGACACTAAACACTTCCCTCTGTGTTGATTTCAGAAGCCGATGATGTTTTAAATGAGGGCTGGCAGTTTTTCCAGAATGCAGAAAACCTTACTCACCCAATTATACAAATATATACTTCAGAATATACTGTAATAACCTTTATGCATGAAAAAATACATTAATTTGCACTTTGTTGTTATTAATGAAAATAACATATACTGTAATTAACAAGTCAATAATTCTTATAATGACCCTGTTAATAACATAAAGACATTGAAACAAACTCTGCTAATTGTTTGGATTTAAAACGTTAACATTATAATCAGAACTATAGCTTTTTTGTTTATCACACAACATCATATCCTGTTAGAGAGAAGAAAAATCTAACAGAGAATAAAAATTGTTTTAAATATTTATTTAAAATGAGAGTTTGCTTCATCCCAGCCCAACATGTATTAAAAAAAGGAAGATTATAAAGTTCACAGGGGCACTCGAAAGACTTGGTACTGTCACGATGTAATGTCGAAGTGAGAGTTCAGGGGCAGTTTTCTTCCTCTCAGGTAAATGACCTAGTTAATTCAGTGAAGGATGCAGTTTGAGGAATTGATCCTTTGAAGAACCAATATCTGTCTGACTTTAGAAGAAGACAGGTTGTCTTTATTAGAAGGAAGGAAAAAGTAGAAGAAGAAAGAAAACAAAAAGATTCTGGGATATCTTCATTGATTAATTCTTAGTTTGTAAAAGGATCATTGTAGTGTTCATGCGTGTGCAGCCGTGCATAAATATGTATGTGCTTGTGTGTGTGTGTATGTGTCTTTGTGTCAAGTCCAGTTTTTCAACCCAAAGAGCATGTTCACTTGTAGGTGTGTTTGTCTGCAGGCTGCCTGTAAGCCACTGTATCACACTTTCACATTTTTTCGATTCATGTGTGTACCTGAGTGTTCATCAAGTGTTTGCTGATGCTGTCAGGATGGTCGTTCACGAGGAATGGTTTATAGCCGTTGAATGAGAAGAGAACAAAACAAGAAAAGCCTCTGTGTGTATGTGCCCCTGTGTGTGTGTGTGCGTGTGTGTTTAAGTCTCTTTTGGCAGTCTTACCACTGGCCCAGATGGGGAGAGTTCTCTGTCTGCTCTCTCTCCATCTCTCTTTCCTTTTCGCTCCGTCTTCATTTTCTCTAATCATAGTTTTCCTTTAGCTGTAAATAGACGGTTTGGGAAATATATATCCACACACGCACACACACGTACTTTGGCCGCTGCTTCTGGCCTGATGTAGCATTTTCAAACCTCCCACGCTCATATGATCCGAAGGCAAAGGAAATGTGCATGCACACACTCAACGGGCAGGCTCGTCATGTGCTTGCCCTTTTACTCACCCATGATGAGAGCAAGACAGAAACTCACACAGACCCAAACCACATAGAGAGCACAAAGAGCAGCCGCCTGCCCACAGGTTCCGATTTTTACTGTCCGCTTAACTCTGCTCACACTCAAAGATCACCAGCTACTGGGGAGATTATTTAAGAAAAAAAATAGTTCATTTAAAATGTAGATAGCAAGGTCCTGTGTATGTTGTTTTGTTGAAGGACATTAATATAGGAAAAAATCTACAGAGTGAAATTACTACAGTCAAAGAAGTGCAAACAAAGAAACGGACCTTGAGCAATATGCAGTGACAAAAAGTGTGAACTAAACAAGGTGAAGCATCATTTTTTTTATTAAAAGAACCCTTTCCAGCAACATCTATTAACTGTATTTCACTGCATAGTTGACACCTGCAGTACTTCACATTGTCACACCCATAATCTTCTTAATCGATCTCTCAGTTTGAAGTTCTGTATTTGGTTAAATGTACATTTTCTTTGTACTTTCTTCTGAAACAGTCTTAAAATCATCCAAACCTTTGTAGAAGTGGAGAACATTTTCACCAGTGAGTACCATCTTTTTTCTTTATAATGTGGAAGAACGGATTGAATGGCAGGAAAAAAATGCTTTCACTTTCATGCAATGTAGCAGATGAAGTCCCTCCTCTTTAGTTAGCCCACTAAACCTTCCTGTTTTTAAGACTAATGAACATAATTGTGAAAACGCAGATCTTTAACCCCACTAATCATAATGGATGCGTCCGTTTGCTCGGGGACAACTCCACAGTGCCTGACATTAAAGGTAATTGCATCTTATTTTTATCCATTTTGCTTCTTAGCAAAATGGACAATCCATGAGGGCTTGATGCAGGTCAAGAATATGTTGTGTACTCAGGTCATGGGAAAAGAAAACCAAGGACTGAAAAAAAAAAAGACAGAAAAAAAAATCATTATATGGACATTACCTTTCTGTTTATCTCTCTGTCTTTGTTCAAATATTGAGCCCAGTCCTGTTTAGAAATGTCCTTTTATCTGTTTGTTTAAAAGCCTTGAACCCCTCACACAGAGGGTCTATTTCATTCAGCCTGGAGGACTTCTGGATGTCTGTGTACACACACTCATTTTAATTTGACTCTCTTCCTTTTCATTGTTTCTGTCTTTCACACCATCCAAACCCACATCCCTCCGTTCACAGAAGAATCTTTGTTTCCCGGCGGCTTCTCGTCCTTGGTTCAGTTACCAAATATCTTTGGTCTCAGTGTATGCATGTAAATATGTTGGTTAAATACAACACACAAAGCACAGTTTTGTACTTGTTGAATATCCTAAAAGCCCAGTGCCCGTTGGTAAGGGCCATGCAAGTTGTAGTGACAGCTGGCAGAATATTTTTGGGTGATTTGATAAACATTTCCTTTGTTTGACATTTCTGAGCCATTTGAATTTATGCTAGTTATTAAATTTAGATATTTTTTCCATGGACTGGGAACCTCTCTACAATTTAGGCCCAGCTTTTGCCAACTGACAGCTGGAATGAGCTTCCGCATGCCCCCATGATCCTGCCCAGGGCTGAACTGGTTAAAGATAATACATCAGCTGATGGGTTCGGGTTAGAGATAAATATTTTGATTGCATTGGATCTTTTGGTGCACTCTTGGAGGCAAATGTCTGTTTTGGTATATGTGTGTGTGCGTGTGTGTAGCAGCTGTGTCCGCTAGGCAGACCAAGAGCGAATTGCCGTCCTCTCTAAACTTTTCCAAAAGCTGACAGCAACACGACTGCTGAACGACTGGGAAAACTAAGTACCTCCATTCTCCATCATTCCTCCTTTTCTCTTCACCTCCCATTCGATCTGTTGCTGTGTTTGGCTTTTAGCAAAAAGGACCGCAAGCTGCCACCAGCTCTGTTTGAGTTCCCTCAACTTTTAATGAGCAACGAGGGAAGCTGCTTTCTTTACAGCCGACCAGCTTCCTAATTCTACTTTCCATCTGTCTTTCTATCTTCCACCTTTTTTCACCCCCTTTCTTTTTCTCACTCTCCCCTTGTCTACCCCTCTGTGACCACCAGTTTCATTGTCTGTTCTTCTCCCCTCGTTTTCTGGCTGCCAGCTGAAAGCTTTACTGTATTTACCGGCTTAGTTTCCTAATCTCAGTGCAAACTGCAATTGCTAATGACTTTCTCACCAGTTCCGCTCTGGGTGGCAAGATAGGCAGAAAGAGAAGAGAGAAAGAAAAAAGAGAAATAGCGTGCATGTGCAGACTTTTTTTTTCTGCGGTTTTTGATACTAAAGGAGCTGGAAGAGAAACAGACTTGAAATGGAGGGTATTTTGTCAGGTATGTGCAGTCCAGGTAGAGGATAGTAAAGCAACAGGTAGTTGGAACTCAGTCACGCATAGCCACAAAATGTGAGATGTGTGTATGTGTCTGTGTGTCTGTGTGTGAGTGTGTGCGTGAGCCCTTGTGACCTTAGGTGCCCTGCAGGTGTGCGTTCCTGCCTAACGGGGGGTAGGAATGTTTTCTTCATGCAAACACACACACACACACACACACACACACACACACACACACACACACACACACACACACACACACACACAC
>JAOWBL010025207.1:0-25293 GCA_028564865.1 Zenarchopterus dispar
ATATATATATATATATATATATATATATATATATATATATATATATAAAATTTTGAAAAAGGAAATGACAAAAGTCAAATTATGTCGCAAGTTCACGAAACATGTTTTCTTAGCGAATGCAGTACGTTTCCATGGTAACACGGTCGTTAGGTTGCTCAATGAAACGAAGTTGGCCTGTGAACATAATTGAGAATGGAAGTTTTGAGGAATAAATGATTTATTAACACGTAGTAAACGTTAAAATCCCACCATGAAATGTATGAGATGATATAAAGCAATAAGATAATAAGAATGATAAAATCCCGAATCTGAACTCATGGCTGTGACTGTTCAACGGTCACGCACGTGACAAGTTTTGGACGGTTAGACTTGCCGTAGGAAGCTGAAGCCGCTGTTGGTTCATGTTTTTAAAGACGATTTTATGCCTGTTTTTGAAGACAGCCTGCCATTGAGATGTAGTATGTCGAGGCTGATATCGTGAAGAGAAGATGGAGAGGCGTGGTAAGTGTTTCTGAATGCTTCTTAGTCGTCATTTCTTCTACAGATGTGACTACAGCGAGTTTGGAAACCGTTAGCTGCAGCAGCTGTGCTCTTATCTCTGTTTACAGCAGACACAATTATCTGTCTATCTGCATAATCTATGTCTTTATTTTACACAAAGAAACGCAAGAACCTCCATACCCGGTCTAAATGACAATAATTAGGTTGAAAAAAGGTGAGTCAGTGAGTTAGTTAGGGTCTTAATCAGAGGTTAACTAACTTGGTAATCATTTCTCTGGTAATTTAAAACACCAAAACTAGAAAAAGTAACACATTATTATCTCTACCGTCAGGCAAATTAGCTTGTAATTACTCGTAATATTCAGTATATTCAAAATTAAAGCCAGAAACAATAATCGATAATTAACTGCTCCTGCAGGGCTGATATGGATAAGTTCATGGTTTTACAATTAATACAACCTTTATACACCACAGTTTTCAGCACCCATAAAACATTTTGATGTTGTGATTAAAAACTAATGTTTTAGTAGCTCTGGCCAAGCAATAAAAGCAAACAAAAGCTCAGGCTTATGAAATGATCATTTATTATTTTATGTGAGTAAGGCACCACAATATTTCATCTTTTATTTATTTATTTTTTGGTCCAAAACAGCTTTTGGATAAATTTGTGACTGCACACAGTCAATTTGTAACCCAGTATATTGGGTTTTACAGAGCTTAAACACAAGGTCAGTTGATGTCTTAAAAGTAAATACAGTAACAGAATAGCAAAAGACACTCTTAATCCAAAAATTTCCCATATTTCATTCATTAATTCATTCATTTTCCATACCGGCTGCATCCTTTTACAGGGTCACGAGGTCTGCTAGAGCCCATCCCAGCTCATTACAGGGGAAATTTCACATATAAATTCTGTCAATCAAATGCACTGGTATGTCAAAATGGATAATCAAATTTGTTTTCAGTCTAATTTAGGATCGCCAGTCCATATATAGGTAACCACACATACACACCCTCACTCATTGCTACAGCCAATTCAGAGTCACCAATGTGACTAATGTACATGTTTTGTTTTTTTGTTTTTTTTACTGTGGGAAGAAACCAGAGTACCTGGGAAAAAAACCCACACAAGATCCGTACATAAAGGCCTTCTTGCTGTAGGGCAAAAGTGCAAACCACCAAGCCACATTCAGGTTTTCCACTTCTGCTATCTCTGCAGGTATAGGCCATCTATCTTACCTTTTGACTCCATATTCCATAAACTGGACTTTGCATATCGGCTGACACTGATTATCAGTGGAAGAGATTAAAGACTTCATGCTTTATGTAAATTTAAACTTTAGTGTCCTAATGTTATAAGACAAATATAATATATTGTTACACAGAAATAAAGGTGCTTAATTATTATTTATTAGTAGTGAAATACAGTGGCAAAAAGATTTCATTTGATCCTATTGGGGTAACAATTTTTCTGCATTAATTTTCCATAAAATGTGATCTTATGCTAATTTAAGTCACAATAACAGACAAATGTGATGTGCTTAAGCTGATAACAATAATTTCTTGTCTTTATTGAACACACCCGATGAATATTCACAGTACTGAGGGAAAAGTGTTTACATAGGTATGTTGCTGATTGTTAATTTAGACTTATTTATCCATCTTTCCATGAGCTAAACCTCCTTCATCCTGTAAAGGCTCACGGAGGTCTGCTGGAGCCTGTGACAGCAGACTATCATTCTTTAGCTCAATTCAGAATCAGCCCAGCATGCATGTTTTTTTTTCACTGCAGTGAGGAAGCTCAGCCCAGATAAAATTCTCTTAAGCATGGAGTTTGATTTTGCAGACACTGGGCTTTGACTTCAGTGATGGACTGGTGACCTGTCCTTAATGTACTCCTGGCTTTTGCTTGAAGACAGCGGGACTAGGCTCCAGCAGAACCCTGTGAATGTGAATAGGATGAATCAGGTCTAGGTAATACTTAAATAGATGGATAGATAGATAGGCAGGCCGTGACTGATGGCACCCACTCACGGTAACTTTGGCTGCCTGGACTCAGCAGTGACACATGTCAAAGGAGTTTTTTTGACATGAGGATCACAGAACAACACACACACCATAACTCAAGTTGGGTCTAGTCAAAGTCTGATCATGTCGAGCCAGTTGACAGCTGCCACATGAGAACAAGAGCTGCTCAGATTATGCTGAAATGAGTCTGCTATATAGGGTGGTTAGACGTGAGAAAACCTGCCAGTTCAGACGAGTGTTGTGTTGTTTGAGGTTGGGGACTGTTTTTTGCACCATCAGCTCAGATGACTGTCTTGTGTCTGTCTCGTCATTTGTGCAAGTGCTCCATTTCCTTGTTTTGACATTGCAGAAACTTGGCTCTGTGTAATGAGGGTGAAACAGAAAGTCTGGAATTTCAAATTTTGGCAAAAATTTACTGAACAATATGAGTAGCTGACTTTTTTTTTTTTTTAAAGAAGCTATAAGTGTAGGAGGAGCTTAGAACAGTCCTACTGATTTATGTCTGGGACAGGAGTGAATTACAGGAGGCCTATGACTGCGTTCAGTGCGCTTGAATTCCTGTGGCGGTTGAGTCTGTCAGTCTTGGTGAGGTATGTGAAATGGTTACTTGAAATGATCTGAAAACACCTTCGACGCGATCATAGTCATATGGCGAATGACTCAAAAACTCATAACAACATGGTTTTGATTGCAAGCCTGATACTTTTAGCTGAGACTGGCCTAGTTAGATCACAGCCAGCATGTGACTTGGCCAAAAAAAAAAAAAAAAAAAATCAGTCCTGAAAAACTTTCACATGATTATCCTAAAAGCATTTGCATAAGGCGGATGACTTGGAAGATTTAGACACATTTTTCTTCTGTAGTTTGTGAAGTGTCTGTAGACAGAGCAACAAGAGGATTTCCAGGACAGCACATAAATACCTGTGAGGGGCAGCAGAAGCACGAGTTGTGACCTTTACACCTGACATGGCTTCTTTATTGGGAGAAAAATATGACCATGCTTTAAATGTTTATTGTGGTGGTTTTGATAAGAGAGCATCTATGTTAGTATGAAAGGAGGAAACTATAATATATAGTTTACGAGAAATATACTTGTCCTGTTGTATTTGTGCAAAACCATCAATATATCTTCGCTTCCATTTTATTGTTTATCAGTTTTTCAGTTCCTAGCATTCCACGACATCGCGACAAGTAAATAAATAATAATAATAATGATAATAATAAATCCAATTTCACGACTCTCGGCATTTCTCGGTGAACTCGGTGGCGTTTTTGAGAAGGCGGTGCGGGATCGAGTCCCGGACTGGCTTCCTGAGCCGGTTGGACAAGTGAACTATCAGTCTGCGCGACCGAGACCTGGCATCGACCAGCAGAAGCGCTCAGAAGGTCCAGAACCTCAACATTTAGGAGAAACATTAACCGCATACTCACGGGTCCGACTGGACGGTAAGACCGGGTTTTCTGCGTGGCGAACGCGTGTTTAGTTTCGGTGTTTTCTTCATAATTGAAAGCGGAAGTGGGCATCCCGACCCAAGAAAAACTGGATTTTTACTGAACTCTAAAGTCTTTTTACTGGATATGATCAAAACCCTGTTTTTACGGTTATAGTCGTGACTATAACAAACACGCAGGGCTTTATGGGACATTTACTCTCCTCTATAGCCTTTTAAAGTTGTTTTTTTTTAGTTAATGTTTTTCTTTAAACTTAAAGTCTTCACTCATTACAGGTTATGGAAATGTTGGGACTTTTTTTCCGTCATAGGTCCACATTTCTGAAATTAAGACAAAAGACCATGAAGCAGGTTAATTTAATTCAAGTGTACCTGCTGATCCTATCACCCTTTTTGTTTTCTTTAAAAAAAATCTCCTTAAATTTCACAAGCTTGTCCAGTTGCTTTTCATTAACTATTACTTCTAATGTGCGGATTCAGGACTTTTTTTTGTAAAAGTTTAGGTGTCCATGGTGATCATTAATTTAGAAAATATTAGCTCCAGGTGGGGCCGCACTGTGGATCAGTGGTTTGTGTTGCCTCACAGCAAACTAGTTTCTGCTTTGACTCCTGGCAACAATTTTTCATCCAGGAATTTGCATGTTTTCCTGGTGCTGGTGTGGGTTTTCTGCCCCCTGTCACAGTAAGCTGGTGTTAGGTGAAATGATGAGTCTACGTTGTCCATAAGAGTGAGTGTTTGTGTATTTGTGGCCCTGCGGTGGATGGGTGGCTTTGTCCCGAATCAGCTGGGATGGACTCCAGCAGAGCCACGTACCTCTGAATGGGAATAAACAGGTATATGGATGGGTATCTTCAAATCCACTTCATTACTCACCCCTCACTGCAGAAAAAAGTTATTAGTTCAGTCTGAACATAGACGGCACTGTGTGCTAATGTCACGTTAAATGGCGTTATAAAAGTCGGACACTAATTTCAGTCAGCTGAAGGTGATCCTGTCAAATAACATGTGCAGTTACTTTATTTTAAAACCTAAAGTTGTTTGAACTGTGCAGTCTCAGGTAGGCATGTCAGGCATGGAGATGGAGATTAGTTGTAACTCAGAAGTCTGTGTTCACGACATTTGGGTTGGTCTTCATCTACTGTACATAAGAAGCCAGTAAGTGTAATAAGAGATCAAACCAGGATGTGAAGACATTTTCGTTTTGAGATGTTGTTTATAAAGAGGTTGATGCCACACCGTGGCAAATATGCTTCTGGGATTAAACCAGGAGTGATCAAATATCTATACTGATATGTTATAAGGTTTGAATTAGGCACAAATTGATGCATCCTGCCTATGTCGGTATTAATACATTTCCGTACCATAACACTGCCTCCACCGTGTTTGACATATGACGAGGATACTTCTTTTCCCAGTACTTTTCTCTGCTTCATTTGTCTTAGATAATGACTGAATGAACCACACCTATTGAATTAACTAATTTTCAGGTAAATGAGCTGGTGAAAATTGACTGAAACCTTTTAAAGCTGTGCTACAAAATATCCCATCGAGAGCAGAAGATTGTTCTTTCATGAAGCCAGCAGGACCATATCACCCACCAAAAGATGAAATCCTGACACTTCTGAACTAAACGTCCCTGCTCTTAGCTACGGTGGAGGATGTCTTACATTCCTCCTACCTCGACTTTCCTCTCCTCCTGCCTCCTCCTGCTCTCTTTCTGCGTCATTATTAGTGGGTGGGAGGAATCAAGGATGTCAAAATTAGTAGGAAGATAGAGGCTACAGGTCGGTGCTGTGTGTTTTGCTAATATTGACTTTGAAGGTGTGCGTTGTGCGACTCATTTTCAAATATTAGAGCAAAGGATCTTTTACCATTGTGTATCCTTTCCTTCAGGTAGTGTGGTGGGGCTGCAGAGTGGGCTCCCCTCACCCAGCCCTCGAGACCCCCGGCTCCGTCCTGACTCTCACATGGTAAGATCCTACTTACTGTTTGTCCTTAACTGACAATGGCTGCCAGTGTGGCAAATATTGTGAACAAAAAGATACAGTCAAAACAACAGAAATAGAGTCTGAAGCACTAACAGGTGTGGGATTTTCTTGCTTGATGTGCATCAGCTTCAGAGCTTGATTACAAAAAGATGAAACGAAATAACAAAAAACTGTCAAATCATCCTGTTTTTTGACGATCACCTTTTCCGACCACGAAGCTTTAGTTGCCTCTCATGTGACTTCAGAACAGTTTACAGGTGAGGTTGTAGCTGTCATAGTCACTGACCGTGAAATTCACAAATTAGTGGCTGCAAGCAGTCCCACGTCAGCAACACTCTTCCACCGCACACGAAACGTAAAGTCATGGGGAAATTGGCATGATTTTACATATGTTTTATGTTACAAACAATTTTTTCAGTGTAGAATGATGGACTCCAAATGAATTTGTAACTGGTCTGAAAACCCTTCTGGGATTGACAGAAGCAACATTTACCTCTCTAAGATCTTTGCTGATGTCGTTCATCCATGGCATTGTGTTAACATACACCTGAATGGTTCAGACAACCAAAATGTTCCTCTAAAGAGGTGCGCACACCTCTTTAAAGGAACAGCTGCTGCTTTCTACTTATGTTGTTAATTCCAGTGGAAGCAGGAAGCCTGTACTTGGTTTTTCCACACTGCTTCTGCGTTTTCGCTTCGTTTTCAATAATGATAGTGGAATATGAAATGTGTTGTCATGGGTTCTATTTACCAAAAATGTTAAGACCTGTTCCCAAATGTAAAGGTGGAACTGAAAAATAATGTACTATATGTATGTGGATTCTGGTAAAACATCTGAACGAACCTCTGCATATGAAAGGGAGTTGTGTTTGAATCTGAATGGACTGTCTGATTGTTTGCTCCACCAGGACGTTCAGGGGTATAAGTGGGTTCGCTGGAGGGTGTGGTTGTGTCGTCTGGCGGCCCTGCTGTCCTTGGGTCTTCTCCTGATTGTGTTTCACTGGCGCCCACGCCTCGCTGTCCTTGCCCGCTGCTGCTCCTGTCCTCTGGCTTTGGCGGATATTCTGCTCCTAAGAGTGAGAAAATAAATCCATGTGCACAACTGAAACCTGCTTGATACCTGGTATTCTCTCTGAAACTGAACACCTGTCATCGTGCTCTCCGTTTCCTTTTCATGGAATAAGATTCGTGGATCATTTTTAGCCTCATTAACACTGACACTGACTTGATGGTAAAATATTGTTAGACTAACACTTTAGTTGATCATATTGCAAATAAAAAAAGAGCAATCACAACTAATCTAAAGTCTGAATGTGCCGTAATGTTAAAATGTTTAGTTTTATCAGTGATTTCTGTATTCTTTTAATGTGTCACTGTAACATTAATAGATGGCAAAATGAAAGAGAAAAACAACATGCTTATAATTTTTAAATTGTGGTCAATAGTGGAGACGTGCTGATCATAATTTCTTTGACCAATATTAAATTCAGATTTTTGTAAAGGTCTGCCCTGCTGATTCCAGCTACTTTTTAATCTTACAACTGTAATCAACCACATACAGTAACATGATCAAACAGTAAACGATAACACTGGTTCCTGGCTTTATTTTTAACCTCTTAGTCTTTGGTGACTTCATAAACTCTGGTGTACAGTTAGATCGCGGTTTCTTGTTTCTCCAAAGCTTATTTTGCCTTACATACTCTCCAAATCACTATCAGGGTATTTTGTATCACAGTGAAAAACTGTTACATTGAAGTTTTCTCAGTACTTTATTCTGATACATTTACTGATCCTCCCCAACCAGTAGATCAATTATTACATCTTCAAATAATAGTAGCACCAGTAGTTCTTACTAGTAGTTTCTGGTACAGTTGTTTAAATTCTGATTTAATCCTTTTACTCATTTTTTGATTGTCTTTTTTGCTATCAAATTCCTTCATGAAAGTTGATGCCTCTTGTGTCTAAGTCTGTGTCTCAAGTAGTGTAATTCTTGTAATAAAGAAGGTATTTATTTGCTATTTATGTGTTACATTTCTTCAGGACAGTTTTGGCCAGCAGCATGTGGTGGAGGTTCTTACAGAGGAGGTGGAGGAGGGCAGGTGAGGCTCATATTTCTATCCACCAGTATCATGTTTGTGTTTACTGAGACATGTTGAAAAGACAAAAGAAAAGCAGCACCTAGACTCTGCTTATTCAGCTGTTTGCTTGCAGTTTGGACTTGTTGGAACAACTGGAGGACAATGAGTGGAGAGATACGGTTCAGCTGTACAAGGAAGAGGTAAAGAATATGAAGTTGGTCTTTCCTGGGCTAAATGACGTGCTGAGTGATGCACCTGGCCTGAAAGTGGCTTTTACTGTGTTCCAGAAAACCAAACTGCGATATTACCTGTTCGAGGGGCTGCGTTACATTTGGCTGGACAGGAGGGGGGCTTTCTGTCGTGTTAGGTACTGTATCCAAGAAACCAGCTGCAATTAATAAGAGCTCCCTGATGACTTCTGTCAAAAATGTACTGTCTGTTTGCTTTGTGTCCATATGTTATGACTAGACGTCAAAAGAAGAAAATATCTCAAAACTAATCTTTTAAAGCGATATCATCACTCTTCTGGAAGGAATTCTTTGATCATATTTCAAACTCTCTTCTCTCTGTTTTCAGTGTCCTCAGTGAGGACTGGACTTGCAAAGACTTGCATGGCTTTCAAAAGGGGCTGAGCCCTCTGGATCAGAGCCTGAGGTAGGAGAAGATGCATGGAAGGTTGCAGAGATGTTTAATCATCATAGGTGTAGTGATCACATTTAATCTTCAGGCGGCGTTTGTTTGGGGCCAACCTCATTGACGTGCCGGTGAAGTCTTATATGAGGCTGCTGTTTGAGGAGGTGAGTTGAAAAGTCTCACATATACACTATATGTTTGAAGAGCTGGAATTATAATTTTATTGAAAATTCAGATTGTAAAATGTTATTTTTCTTTTTCTGCTTCTTCAGGTCCTCAACCCATTTTATGTATTTCAAGTGTTCAGCATCACCCTGTGGATGATTGATAACTATTATTTTTATGCCTTATGTATATTTATTATCTCCGTTGGCTCCATCGGTATCTCACTATATGAAACTCGAAAGGTGAGTTTTTAGAGACATAAATGATCTCATTATTTAATTTTGTATACTAAAATATACTTTGTTTGACTTCACTTCACAGCAAAGTATCACTCTTCGCAACATGGCCAGGTTGATTACAAACGTCACAATACGTAGAAACTCAGGAGGTGAGATTTAAAAATGTTTTCCAGTGGGAATTTCTCTGAAACTCTGTTTGAAGGTTTAAGGGTTTCTCAGATCATTTTAACACAGGTCCTGTGATAATGAGTTATGATTATATAGGACTCACGTTAGAGGGACAGAAATAATAATAATGTTAATAATAATAACAGGCCTTAATAATGTTGCTTAGTTAATTTACTCAGTCATGGGAATAATAATAATTAAAAAAGAGATGGAAGCTTATATTTATAATAATACTTTCTAATTTCTGATAAGACCTCAGTGAGGAGTTTTATGAGTTCACGTTGGGTTTGATTTACAATAAATATCTAGTCATAAACATCTTAAATATGTGAATTTATGTTGATTTATTTTAGATGTCTGGAGTAGAAACAAAAGACGTTTGCAAACTTTAATGGAATCAGCTCTGAAAATGTCTGATGAGAAAGGACATAAACTTACATCATCCATCAGTTGTAAACAGTTTTTAACACTGAAGGGGGATACTGGACGTTCACAGCTGTATGATGGTTCCCTTTCAAAGAGGAACTATTGTACAGCTTGTGCGGTGAAACATAAATAATCTGAGTTATTTGTGTGTTTCCTTCAGGAACTTACATTCAGTTTAACACTTGTGAAAGTAGTGCAACACCATTTTGTTTGAAGGAGCACTAATGCACCTGGAGACAAATGAAGGGCAGAAAGTAGACTTTCCAAGTATTTTAGGACTAAAAATCTAAAAACGAAAAGAACTATTTAATTGGAAAAAAGTGTATACAGTATGTGTGTGTGTGTGTATACCAGCAACAGATGTTTTCTTATTGAAGACAACATATCCTGAAAAACAGCACTTTATTGTGCATTTGAAAACTTATTTGGATATCTGAAAAATTTTGGAAATAACTTGACTGTTTAGTTTTGCCTTCCTAAGATCTGAATATATGTTATCACGTCACAGACCCAGCTCAGAGCAGAAGTTTCCTCCTCACCAACTTTTTTTCTCACTTATAATCTAAATTCCAACTTTAAATTATGATGCATTCAGAAGTGGGGAACATCTATCCAGACAGACACCCAGCAGTTATCTGGACCTGCTTCTTCTTGTTTAGGGTCACAGGGGTCTGCTGGAGTCTGTCCCGGGTCTCTTCAGTCTTCAGTCTCTTGGCAGGACACCAGTCCATCATAGGGCCACTTATAAACAAACAAGCTCACAGTCACTGTTTTGGACCATTTCAAATCACTAATTACACTGATTCACATATTTTTGGTTTTGGTTTTTGTATTTGAACCGGCTGCTGAGAACAGAGCTGTGAAGACCTGGCTGAAAAAGACACGGCGTTATTTAGACATGTGGTGACATGCTGTGGATGGTTGTGAACAAAGTGCTATTTTTTCTCTATTCTGTCTTTGTTTACAGTCTGAATTAAGGACGTAAACTGTTTCCTTTTGCTTTATCGGTTAATACAGCTGGACTGTGGGGTCATGTTTGTGGGGCCATTGAGCTTTAAATGAAGGTCTTTTCACTGGGACATGAATTTTGTTTTCTCAGCGGAGGAATGCGTGAGTTCAGTGGAGCTGGTTCCTGGCGACTGCCTCATCATCCCTCAGGGAGGTCTGCTGCTGCCTTGTGACGCTGCCCTGCTGGCTGGCGAGTGTCTCGTCAATGAGAGTATGCTCACAGGTAATCAATGAACCTGCAGGGCCTAACCAGAAGAATTGATTGTTTTTTTTGTGGTTTTTTTCTTAATGTCAACTACAAGACTCCACTCTTTCCATTAATAAGGTGCCTTGATCAGTGAGCTCGTGAAAATATTTCAGAACTCTGAGTAGTTTTGAATTTTGAGGAGAAAATGCATCCCTGGAAAAAAAAGAGCTCACTTTTACGTGTGATTTTTTTTTTTTTTTTTTTCAAATTTAATTAAAATAACTCTTTGTGAGTGGAGTCATGCCAAATTTGACAACCTTGATGTCAGTCGGGCAGCAGGAGAAAAATCAATCTTTTCCGTGATGTTTTCACTTATAGTTGAGATAAATATCACTAAATATCATTCAATTCTGAAGAAATATCATGTGTTTCTGTTTTTGTTATGGAAATGATGCCTAAAGGTACATGGAGTTTTCTTTTTCAGAGGGTTGTTGTGTTCACATCAAAGTCTGATGCAAGATGCTCGTAGCTTGTCGTCAGTGCGTTGCTAAATCTATGAGCATCTTCCTGTGAGTAACCTGTGTGCCTTGTTTTTATCATCCCTGTGTCCAGGTGAAAGTGTCCCGGTTCTGAAAACCCCGCTGCCAGCGGGAGACGGGACGTACAGCTCAGAAACCGGCCGCAGACACACTCTCTTCTGTGGAACCCAGATCATCCAGGCCAAAGGAGGAAGGCCAGGAGGCAGCGGTGCTGTCGCTGTGGTAACCAGTACCGGTACGTAGATTAACTTACCAGCTGCAGGACGCACATGCACCGAAAAGAGGCAACACGCCTTCCTGCTTTTACAAATGTGTTGGAAAAAAATCATTTGACATATTTCGGTTGGTACTTGTGGAATTGACAAGGCAACTGTAGCATCTCTTGTTTGCTTCAGAAATGACCCCAGTTCTTCTGCTTTTAGGTTTTTTCACAGCCAAAGGTGACCTGGTCAGCTCTATTTTGTACCCTCAGCCGATCAACTTTCGATTTTACCAGGATGCAGTCAAGTTCCTGTTTATTCTAGGTCTTATTGGTAAGCTTGAACAGTCTCTTCGCCAAGAAGCATATTTCATTTTCAAGCATTTTTCTAATATTATCCTTTTCATTTCAGCTCTAATTGGCACTATTTATATTTTTGTGGTCCTGTTCAGAAGTAATGTAAGTCCCTCAGAGTAAAGACTAAATATTTTCTCTGTTTGCTCATGACGTGTAAAGTGTAACCGGGGGTTGCTATGGATGGATGTCTGTCCAGGTGACCTGGCTGCAGTTGGTTATCAGAAGCCTGGACATTGTGACCATTGCAGTGCCTCCCGCCCTGCCTGCCGCCATCACCACGGGAACGATCTACGCTCAGCGCAGGCTGAAGAGTCGAGGTATCTTCTGCATTAGTCCGCCACGCATCAACGTCTGTGGAAAGATCTCACTGTTCTGCTTTGACAAGGTGAAATATGCTCACGAGTTTGTATGTGGGGCAGAGCTGCTGCCACCTCACATGTTAGAAGACTAACAAAAAGGCCATTTGTTTCCGTAGACAGGAACTCTTACAGAGGACGGTCTGGACGTGTGGGGAGTGATGGAGGGGGGACCCGGCGGTTTCTCAGATCTGGTCCCAGAGCCCAGACTCCTCCCCCCCGGACACATGCGTTCTGGCCTGGCATGCTGTCACACAGTCACACTGTTGCAAGGGCAGCCCCTCGGAGACCCGTTAGAGCTCAAGATGGTTGGGTCTACGGGATGGGTATGATTCTATAAAATAAAAAGTTAACTTGGATATATTCTCTGACTCAAAAAGAGCCTTTGTCTTTTACCACAACAAGTTAATTAATGCAGTAACACAATACCAAGGACAAATTATGGTCTGTAGTATTGAGGAATGAAAAGTAGACTTTAAAATTGGAAGTTGTAACTATATACAGCCAAATTTTTATTTTATTTTATTTTTTTAAATATCTCAATAGTGATTTTATATGTATAAGCTCATATTTTGTGTTATTTAACACTAGCTTTTAAAGGGGACATATGCCTTTTAGTCAGTATATCTCAGGTTTGAAAATGGGGCTTTGTTACTGAATCTCTCTTTTAACTCTGGTGATATCAAGTTGAAGAAGGTGGAGTTAACATCTGACCTTCAGTTCATCCCAGTCACCTGTAGAGTCTTTTAAAATCATTGTTCTTCTTTCCACTACCCACTTCAGAGATACAGCAGATGCAGCGAGATGTGAAATTAGAGGAGATATTATTGGGGAAACTAGACATTTCTGCTTTGGTCTCGCTCTGTGATGTCACATGTGATTGACATGTTGATGTGCGACATGGTTATACTTTTTTTTTTTTTTTTTTTTAAGATGGAACCACTTGAGACACCCAAGTATATGTTTTCAAGCATGTTTTAAAAACTTACAAAGTCAATATTTCTGGCTTCTTTCTAAATGTCCAGACTCTCCAGGAGCCAGAGGGAGACGGGAATGAGCTAGATGCAGAATTTGGAGGCCACAAAGTTTTGGCTGTTATGAGATCTCCGACCCAACAGGCTCAGTCAGAAACAGTGAGTGTTCCTCTGATCAATGACTATGACTAATAATCCCTCAGTGAATGTAATATTTTACTCTTTTTGGGGGAAAGACATTAAAGGAGTTCACTAACAGCAGTTGTAAATGAAAAAGCTTCAGTCAAGCAGTGAAATTCTGCAGTTTTTAATCAAATTTGAAAATCCCTCTTCTGCCTGGAGTCATGTCTTTATTACAATCTTTCATTTTGCTGCCAGTCCAGGAGCGAAGCAGTGGCCATCGTTCAGAGGTTTCCGTTCTCCTCCGCCCTGCAGAGGATGAGCGTGGTGACGGTGTCCTGCGGGGGGCGCTCTGCTCTGGCCTTCATCAAAGGTTCCCCAGAGATGGTGGCCAGCCTCTGTCGAGCTGAAACAGGTTCAGAGATCTTCCCTGTAACCTTCCTAAAGTCAGCTTTAACACTACTCTGATATAACATTGTGGGCTTTTGTGTTCACAGTTCCGCCTCAGTTCTCCGCCACACTGCGCAGCTTCTCCAGTGAAGGCCTCAGGGTCCTTGCTCTCGCCTGTAAACCAGTGGATGTGAATTCTGACTTCAGGAACATTGAACGGCGAGCGCACACTCAGCATCTTTCTTCTTTGTGGCAAAAAGTTACAATAGTTCAGTCTTGTGTGTTAACGGAGTTGTTGTTTGCTGGTCTGCAGGAGTGAAGTTGAGAAAGACATGCACTTCCTGGGCTTGCTGATGATGAAGAACCTCGTAAAACCTGAGAGCACGAAGGTTATCAGCACGCTGAGGCTGGCACACATTCGCAGTGTCATGATCACTGGTGAGAATTCTCCGTCCAGTTGCTCTGTGCGTTTAAAAATCAGTACAAAACCACTGGCTGGCCGACACCGTCCTTCATCCTACATCCTTTCCTTGATGTGTCTTTTTTCACTCAGGCGACAACATTTTAACTGCAGTAAATGTAGCAAAAAGCTGTAGGATGGTTAGATCCGACGAGAGGGTGATTTTTGCCACTGCAACCCCCCACACTGCTCAGTCTATGCCCACGCTACGGTTCAGCCTGGAGGACGGCGGGGCCGTGGGCACTGAGGGCTCCGTCGATGGGATCAGTCAGGTTGGTGTTTCTGCAGTCAGACAGCCGGCGTGAGAGCAGTCGACTGATTAAAGAAACATTTCCACTGAGAGGTACAGAAAGCTCAGGTTGATTTACACAATGTATTTTATATTTCCACTGACAAAAGTTGGAAAAAGTACCAAAATAACTCATTGATACCATCACACTTTTTTTCACCCTTCAGGTTAGATATCAGAGTCTGATCCAGGACAGTTAAGACAGAGCTAGAGTGAGTGCAGTCTGTTGAATAGTCAACTAATTCTCATTTACGTACGACATAATTAAACACACAAAATACAAGGAAAAATAACTAGTTCCAATTTTAAAGACTCAAGTTCATTTGCTTTTCCACAGCAGTGGCAGGGCTTTGCAATGACTATAAAAGCATCAGCTGCAGACCCTCCTTGTGATCTTTGGAGAAGAAGAGGTGGAAATGAGAGTGGTGCAAGATAAATGCACAAAGGTGCAGAGCGAGTATAGGAAACATTAAGGTTCATGGCTGCTGGCATACCAAAAAAAAAAAAAAAACAATAATTAAAAAAAAAAACCAGTAGAAATGAATTGTTTGGATGCCATCGAGGTGTGGACGAGCAAGTTGAACTGGTTACTGGTTCTATAACACCGGTTAGTTGGTGTGTTCGGTACATCATCACATGGCTTTAAACTCACTGTTGCGTAACTCACACAGCCGTTGTCATCAGTCCTCCACATGTGATGGTAGAAACACAGGCCAGCCCAGTGCCAACCGTTCCAAACCGAGCCGTACCACTCAGTGGAAACCTGGTTGAAGTCTGAGGTGGACTGTTGCTGAAATGTTTTTAAACGTCTGTGGGGGATTATTAACTCACCGCATCCGTTTTCTCACAAAGGCACTTTAATTGTGTTACTTTATAATCAGTATCTAATGGGATGATTTCACGTGCACACATTAGGACATACATGATTTAATTGGATTGATATTTGTAGCTATGGCGGTGGTGTGCTGAAGTAGTTGGTTATGGTTGTTTTTCCTGTCCTCCTAGGGTCTGTATCAGGGCGGGTTTGGCCATCACTTAGCCATCAACGGCAAGTCCTTTGCTGCTCTCTGTGACCACTTCCCTGAATATCTTCCAAAGGTAAACTGTTGGATACCAGCAGTGACATCCTGACCAGGGACCAGATTAATACAACAACAATCTAATATTCTGTTCTTCCAGGTTTTGATGCAAGCCACCATATTTGCACGCATGTCCCCCGACCAGAAAACCCAGCTGGTGAAGGAGCTGCAGAAGCTCAAGTAAGTTTGCAGAGGAGGAAGGACGTTCAGGTCTAGTCCACAAGGACGCTGGTCTTTGGACAAACCTTTTCCACATGTTAAAGACTGTTGTCCACATGCAGATGCAGCCTTTAGTTTTATGAAAATTCCTTCCAATTTAAAAATGTTCAATACTCTGATGTTTATGTGTAAACTGGAACTCAGCTTTACGCGTGCATTAATAAAATCCTGCATCTATTTCTGCAGCTATCGAGTGGGTATGTGTGGGGACGGAGCTAATGACTGTGGGGCCCTCAGAGCTGCCGACGTCGGGGTTTCCCTGTCTGAGGCCGAAGCTTCAGTCGCGTCACCTTTCACCTCCAAGACAGAAAACATCAGCTGTGTGCCGCTGCTCATCCGGTGAGGCAGCAGGACGTCTGAAGAGAGGAAACAACTGTCATGTTTGTTGCACAACATTTGCAGGAGGAATATAAGACGTGTTGTTTTTTTGTTTTGTTTTTGTGTGCAGAGAGGGCCGATGTTCTCTGGTCACTTCCTTCAGTCTCTTTAGGTACATGGCGCTGTACAGCCTCATCCAGTTCTGCTCCGTGATCATCCTGAACACGGTGAGTGGAAATGGCTCTTCACGGGGGGTGGGGGGGCTACTATACCAAACAGCAGTTCATCTTATTTTCATTTGTAAATGCATAATTAAACGTCCGTGTAGCTTCATACAGGGTTAAATGCTCACCTGTGTGTGTCCAGGTGAAGACGACTCTGGCTGACCTGCAGTTCCTGTTTTGTGACTTGATTCTGGTGACTCTGCTGGCCATCGTGATGGGGAGGGGGGGTCCGAGCGAGGAGCTGCACCCCTGCAGACCTCCAGCCAGCCTGCTGACCCTCCCCGTCTTCGGCAGCCTTTTCATCCACACCTGCATGATCGCGCTGGGGCAGCTGGCCGCGTTCTTCATCACCACCTCGCAGGACTGGTCGGTTTAAAAAAACCTTCAAGTTCATGTTGTGTATAACTCTTAAAACAGGACGTACACTTGATAGACTGAGATGGGTAATACAGTTCGTTTTATGTTTTTGTTTTTTTTCTTAGGTATGTTCCACTCAATTCAACCGTGTTTGGAGCAGAAAACCTGCCCAACATGGAGAACACCAGCGTGTTTGACCTGTCAGGTTTCCAGTACATCATCATGGCAGTGGTAGTCACCAAGGGATATCCTCACAAGAAACCTCTCTACCACAACGGTGAGTCAACGGAGATACCCGGGGAGGATTATTTACTCTGACGCCTTCAGGCTCGCGCTCTCAAACGGGCCGTTCTTTATCCTGTTAAACGCCTCAGATATGATGGTTCTTCCGTCTCTCCAGTGATCTTCCTCAGCATGCTGGTCGTCCACTTCGCCGTGATGATCTGGCTGGTGGTGTATTCTGGACCTTTCTTTGGTCGAGTCTTCCAGCTGTTCAACTTCACCGACCTGAACTACAAAATGCTGCTTGTTGCTCTGGCTGCTCTCAACCTCCTCGTTTGTTTTGTCGTGGAGGTGAGTGACGACGGCGACGGCTGTCCATCGGCCTCTGAGCAGCTAGAAGTCTAACATTTCTTTGTTTGTAACATAACTGTCAAAAGGTTAAAATATCAAATCATCAATAATGAATTTAGCTCGATAATGAATTAATTTTAATGAAAACAGCAAAAAGTGCCTGTTAGAGATACAATTGCTGTATTTTAATTTTATATTCCTGTAAAAAGTAACATAAATAACCAAGCCACCGGAACGACTTGATCATTTCCAAAGACCCACAACTTGACAAAAATGCTCCATTTTTGTCAAATATGAATAACATAAACAAGAAATTAATTATTAATTTAAGAAACTGCTGTTTGGGTCATTTGAATCATTACTTTCCACAATTTTTGTAGGTTATTTTTTTCTGTTAGTTTATGGCGATAAAGAATGACATCCTTATCATTTGTTACTTTGGATAGATTCAGACATTAAGCTTCTACAAACATAAAATATGCAGTAATGTAAATTAGTCTTTTCAGGCAAACTGAACCTGTAACCAAAGCTGCATAGATGCTCTTAGATACCCCCCCCCCCACAAAAAAAAAGGTTTGCTTTAAGGATTTACAAACGATAAATCGGTTGAAGCAGTTAAAGGAGAGTTTATCAGGGGCAGCACTCGTTCAAACAAACAAAAAAAACATTGTGCAGGCAAGAACAGTGTGTTTGAGTGTACTCATGACAGTATGGCTTAAGGCAGTGGTTTTCAAAGTGGGGCCCGCGGCCCTGTGGGGGGCCATCAGGTGGCACTAGGAGGCCCTCAGAAAATGAGTGGGAAGCTAGGCAAAAAAAAAAAAAAAGCTCAGCAGCAACGTGTGTTCCAGTTGTCCTTGGAACTCACTTTTGTCTTTATTAAAATCCTTTATAATATATTTTATGACTGTTAAGTTTCTATGGTAAAAAAGCAGCAAGTTGATATAACAACAACAACTTGGGTTTGGGGGTCACTGGCAAGAAGCTAATGCTGTTTGGGGGGCCTCAGCATAGAAAAGTTTGGGAACGCCTGGCTTAAGGGACGCCGCTCAGTTCAGCTTGTGATGTAACAAAGTGCACCTCTAGTGGAACAAAGAGGTATTACATAGTTCTGCTCATCAGTGAAGTATTGTTACTGTTAACACAGCAGAGCTGTCTGCCCCCATGTGGTCAGAAGTGGTATTGCTACATAGAGCAGCTGTAAATGCATGTTAAATTCCTCACTGTAGTAAAGCTGCTGCTGTTATGTTTCAAGTACTTCAAAACAAAAATGTCATCTTCACTTTGTTTTGTTTTTAGCTGCTGATAGATTTGGGTATTTTAAACTGGCTGCGGTTGCTGTGTGGGACGCGTCCGTCCAAGAAGCAGTACAAACGCCTGAAGCTCCTCCTGTCAGACTCCTCGACATGGCCGCCCCTCAATCAAACCCTGTCCCCCCGAGACCACACCGTCATCTCGTTGAGCTAGCGTCCGTCAGTCATGTGACTCAGCGTTGGACATCTGAACTTAATGTCCCCAAGTTGTCCAACAAAAAAATGTTTACCTGCTGAAATAAAACTATTTTTGTAACAGTGTTTGTGTTTTTCTTAACGCAAAGTAACAAATGTGTCAACAAGTTAGTTTTAGTAAATCATTTTATTAAATCAGTATTTACAGTTTCTATTTTGAGCTACGCCCAGCCCATCTGTTCCTGCCCTCAACTCAAATCTCTCAATGTTGAGAATTCCTCTTCAAATATTGTCAGTTTCTTGAACTAAAGCAATTTAAAAAAAAAAAAAAAAAACAGGAAGTAAAGATGTGATATAGGAGGCACAAGCTGAATTCACCCATTAACATAAGAGCCTTTTGTATTAACAATGTTGCACTACTAAATATGGCTTTGAGATCTCTGAACGTTTAAAGGTGAGAAACATCACATCCAGTCCCATAACCGTGGAAAGCCACAGCCAGCTCCTCTACGACACATCCTGCTCTTGCTTTTTTTATATTTGATTTTATTTTCTGAAGCACTGGACCATCATTTACAGGCCTTTAGGGAGTGAAGTTACCGCTCTTTGAAGTTCTCTGCAGATGCGAACAAAATAAACACACGCAGCATCCGTTTATCACCATACGCCGACATTTCAGTTATACTTCCGCCTACCGAGCGCTCGTTTCCAAGCGCCAGCCCAAGCTTTCATACGGACATCAAATCCACTGGAAAAATACAATCTTAAATCATTTCATTCATTAAATTTCATTTACATGGACCTGAGTTCCAACACGTGGAGGATACGAAAAGGTGGCGACATGACGGAGACCTGTGGAAGTACAGCAGTAAATTTATCTGACTTTTCATGTAAAATCACCTTCAAGACCACTTTCAGATATTTTAGTTTGACTTAAAAAAAAAAAAGGGCTTTTGGTTCATTTCATTAAAACACTGCACTGACGTTGCTGCCATTTCTTACAAATAAAAAAAGGCAGAAAAGCTACTTTAAAAAAAAAAAAAAAAGTACTTAAATCCACCATCTCCTGTTCATTATTTTTCTCTTTTAAATAGAAATGATAGACAGTTGAAGCAAGACAGTTTAAAAAAAAGTAAACAGGACTTTCCAGATGTACAACTTGACAAACATGACTCTTACCATCTGTTTTATAAAATAAATGGCAATTTACATATTAGGGCTGCACTGATTTTTTGAATAGTTGAGTTTTAAGAGACCACATGTTTAAACCGTGTCAGGAAACCCAAATGAACCACTTTGTACCTTTTCAGCACCACATAGAAATTGTAAATATTCCTATTTAATAAAAATAAAAACAATGCAAATTTGTATTTTTTTTTTGTGAAAACATGAGATTTTTAGTGGCGTAACAATTTTAACCTGTATTCATTTGATATCAGTGCATCCCTAGCGTAGATAAAGACAGCAAGATAAAACTAAAAGGTAAAAATTTAGAGAGTCATTTGAAATTTTTTTTTTAAAAATTAAAAACATGAACGGTGACATGTGGCATTATTGCTGGGAAGAAGCTGCTGCACGAGAACAGCCATCTATATTTGATATGGCCCCTCGTCTGACCTCATCTCTGAACCATTTTATTTTGATTTCTGCTCAAGTCTTTGCTTCTGTCCTCCTGGCGTCCTCGGACGGAGCCGGCGTGGACTGAAGGAGAGCAAACTGGAGGTGAGGGGGTGTCTCTTAAAGGGAGGGGGGGGAGGGGATCATCACAGTGAGTCCAAAAGAAGTCCATAATCACAGTGCCAAACAGACTGGAGTGGGGAGAGAGGAGAGCACGTTTCCACTCGGCTTCCTGTCGGAGTTTCTCGCTCCCTGACAGTTCCACACGACTGCGAAAGGGAAGAAGAGGGCGGCGACGCAGCCGAACCCACGGCCCGTCTCGTACAAGGGAACTGAAGGAAGGAAGTTTTAAGAAAACGGTTCTGCGTTTGATCTCACGTGGCCCTCGTTCTCTCTCTCTCTCTCTCCCCTCGATGGCTGGGTTGCCCTCGGAGCCCACTTATCTGTGCTGTCGGAACCCCTGGGTGCCGTCTGGGCCGGCGGGCTGCCGGATAGTGTGATTGCTTGATCTGGCGTCCTCCGAAGGCGATGTAGAGTTATTGCGCCCTGGCCTGGCAGAAAAAGAGGAAGCGGGAGTAAATTAAGAGACAGCGGCGTTCCCCCAAACATCGGCTCCTAAAGAAGAAGTTGACTTCAGTCCAGCCCATTACTCCTTCCCATTCAGATCCAAAGAAATGAAATATTATGACATAACACCGTAATATGGAGAGGGGTGGGGGGGGACTGACTTGTACACTCATAAATTAGTGAGAAAACCCTTCAGAAGTGGTGCACATCTGAGACATAATGCCTGCACTCTGTGACATGATTCAATTATACCTGACAGAGAGGAAATAGTCTCCATTTTGGTCCAGAAATCAGAAAATGATCATCAGTGTCTGGACTTCGAAGAGACACTCCAACAATGCTCCAAACTTAACTTTTAACATTCACCATAGTTAAATTGTTCAAACTTTTTTTTTCCATTTTATCTAAACATCTGAAGTCATTACAGGAATCAAGGTGACAAAAAATGTCTCAAGTATCTAGGTCAGGGGTGTCCAGGTCCGGTCCTCGAGGGCCGCTGTTCTGCATGTTTTAGATGGTTTCCTGCATCGACACATCTGATTTAAATTAATGGTTTGTCATCAAGGTCTGCACAAGTCTGTTAATGACTCGAGCCATTTGCATCCGTGTGCTAAAGCAGAGAAACATCTAAAACATCCAGGGCAGTGATCCTCGAGGACCGAAGTTGGACGCCCCTGCTTTAGATAGCTTTTTTCTTCTCACACAAAGCTCTTTTATTCAACCGTTCCCAACACAAGAGGAGAGAGAAGATGTGACCATCAGGACGGATCACTTAAATGAACCCTGGCCAACAGTCAGCCTCGCTGGTGCTACAACATCCAGCATCTTCTGTGTTTTGAAGCTGACCGGCTGCTCCGGTCAGCTGTCTCTTCGGTCATGATTCTATTTCTGATCACAGAGCTGCAGGTCTGAGATCAGTTTGGATGAGGAGGCAGTCAACAAATCCTGAATGATAACGAACCACACATGTCACAATAAGTGCGACTCTATCGACCATGAATCAACAGAAAGAATTCCTCTCCTGTGACGACAACCAGCGGTCCCACCGGTAAGAGGCAGCGTTGACTGACTGACTGACCCACTGCCACAGTGAATGTCCCACAACAGCTGCTCAACTCCCCGATGGTCGTCGTCTCATATGAAACATCCATCTTAAATGATTAGGTAATTTTAACATGTTAATCGATTGTGGCACCTCTTTTGAGGAATGTTTAAATAATTTTATAATAACAGATGACTCCACTGATCTTTAGGGAAAGCTCCTCCCTCGGTACAAGCAGCCAACGATTCCTCGATTTTGTTGTCATGTCAGTTTCCTGTCATCCCTTTCTCTAAACTTCCTGCAGATGTGTGGACGTTATTTCTATGCGATATGTCACATCTTGACTTTTAATACTTATTTAAGTTGCCGCACCCTCCAGGTACACCACATTAGGCTCTCTGCTGTAACACCAGCTGAGTGCTGCGCTCGCTGTAGCATCAAACAAAACCTTTGTAGGATGTGGTGCAGTCAAAGTAACTAAATAAATATTGTTACTGAGCAGTTGTAGTTGAAGGCTAGAAACGAGCAGGCCAACGTTGGGTTAGTGCTGGTAACCAGTGAAACTCCTCAACTTTCTGTTGGTCGTTTTTACCTGTCAGTGCTGGTCTTGTCCTGAGGAGTCTCCTCTGGGCAGGCGCTGCCCAGTATTCTCTTCCTGGCCTCCGCATACTCCGCTTCTCGCTGGGCCAGGGATTTCACCTGCGGTGTGGGCCGGTTCGGATTCATGGATGATCCCAGTGAGCCGTTACTCGCAGGTCGCTTCAATATGCGTATCTGAGGTGGGGGTGCTGCTGGTAAAGAGTTGTCCTGTATCACCATGGCTGTCTTCAAGAGAGACCGTGAAGAGTTACTCGACTCCCTGGAAGAAACAGAGGCAAACAAAACGCAGACTATGGTAACTGTATGGACAAAAGACTGATGATGAACTGACCTCATTCTCCAATTTTATTATTATTTTATATTTCACAGAGAACAGAAGCCCTCAGAAAGAAAACATCTCTGAAACATTTTTTTAAGCGCCTTACTTTTCTTTCTGGCTGATCCGAAGCTTCTCTTCTAACCGTTTTTCCATTTCCTATTGGGAAAGTAGGGTTAAAAAAAAAAAAAAAAAAGAAAAGTAATTTATGTAAACAAATATCACATTGATTTGGGACAGGAAGGAGTGCAGCAGGTAGTAAGCGGGAGAGAGGAGGGAAAGCAAGATTCAGTTACCCATCTATTTATATATGTGAAGACAGCTGCCAAGTCATAACAGTGTGCGTGCTCTGTTAGGCAACATTAGATATATGTACTGAAGTACTGACTAACGGCATGAGGGGGAAAAAAATAAAAAAATCTGCCATTAGATCAGAGGAGTCATCCTCCAGTCCTGGGCGCTTGGGAGTCACGTGATCAATCAGCGATAGTCTGTGACGTAGCCTCGCTAATGTTAGCCCAGTGTAGCAACTGACCAGTTTTGGCAAAACAACCAGCTCACAACCTTGGCACTATTTGACAACATGGCTGAAATTGTTGCCGAACAACCTAACCCAGCCGGCTACGACGAAAAAAAAAGGGGAGGAAAAAAAAAAAGTTAGTCCAACGAAGCTATTACTATTAACTCAAGCCAATTTCGTAAAAAACACGAGTGACTATGCACTCATACACCACTTAATCGTGTCTAGCGAATATAAATACGTTGTGTTAACTTTATCAAACGGAAATAAAAACACTTTTACTTATCCAAGTCCTCTACAGGGCTGCTTTTCGGTTATTGCATGCTCCAAAAGTCGATCATAGTTTTAACTTATACGGACTTTAATTAACTTATAATATTCAGCCGAAGCAAATATAAGACTCCAACCTTGGGCACTGAGGAGGTTTGTTTATTATTAGCTTGTTAAACCTTGATTTGGGCCACTTTTAGTATAAAATTAGCCACGACGAGCTAACTTAGCACTGTTAGCAACGTTAGCATTTCAACTCTCCTCCCGCAGCTGGTCTTTTTTAATCTTATTTATTAGCTGATCACTGTTAGGTATAACGTGGTTGAATTTTTTCTCTCAAATAAAATAATAAAATAGCCGAGTCTTGGCTGGTTAAGTTCGTCTTCAGCCTGACTAACTCGCTACTTCAAGTTTCTTGACGCTAGCGTTAGCGTTAGCCACATTGTTGGCCCAGGGGACTCGCTAACGCGGAGACAACTTCAACGGGAAAACCCCCCTCCGACATTATCTAGCTGTGTCCTAAAGCGTATCTGTGTTCAACTAAATGTACAAGTCGCTGTTTACCCCACTATCGGCAGCTTCCTCCCAACTTTCGGCGACCTCCTCATCCATGTTTCATTTTGCTCAGACACGCTCCGGAGCTGCTTGAGTGGAGCTCCTCCAGATCCGCCTCCGCTGTCAGCGGCCCGTGACGTCACTCTGGCGGAGTTCCCCCAGACGTGTACGCAACAGAGCGAGGGGGAACTAGGGCTGTCAATCATTTATACGCCACACAAAGGTGGCAAAAGTCCTCACATTTTACACTTCAGCAAAAGTGCAAATGCTTGCGTGAAAAAAAATCACTCTGGTAAAAGTAGAAATACCGATTCCCCTTCGTTACTCAAGGGACTCATGAATCCCCTATAACATGATAAAGGCACATCCTTTATCATGTTATAGATGAGGGGTACTCAAAACAATTTTAAGAGGGTCCACTTCCTCAACTCTGTCCCTCTGTGGGGTCTGTAATAACTAGATATAGCACAAAGTTATGGTTCATGGAAAGAAGAAGAAAAACCTGATATGTCCCACAGTGGGACATTGCATTTTTGCAACAGTAAAGAACAAGACCAGATGTAATCCCAAAGCTAGTAAGACAGAAAATATCTAAGATAAATAAGAAAATAGGACTGGCGACCTGTCCAGGGTGTACCCCTGCCTCTCACCTGTGATGGGCTGGGATAGGCTCCAGTAAACTCCCGTGACCCCGAACTGGATTGAACGGGTCTAGAAAATGGATGGATGGAAATAAGAAAATATAAAAGTGTTCAAAAGTACCCATGTTTATCTATCTAAGTATTTGAATATGTGGTTGAGTATGTAAAATATGTAGACATAAATAAATGTTCAGTAAAGTGATTAGTGTGTATTTCACTTGTGATAAGTCACATCATCATACAATATTGATGACCACAGTCGATGGATGATAGACATATGTACAGAATTAACAGAGATCCTTCTAGAGTCGAACAAAAAAAAAGATAAAATAGAAAAAAAAGATAGAATAGAACAGAATAGCCTTTTATTGTCACTGAGAAAACAGTGACAAT